>JBCAUG010302080.1:0-17584 GCA_038406175.1 Haplosyllis leylae | reverse complement strand
TTATCTAAAAGTACTGTAATTGGAGGCCTAAATATTATTGGAAATGTACCTGGAATTTTCTTGAAAAAACCTGGAAATATCATGGAATTTTGTCAGTCCGGAAATGTGGGAACCCTAAATCAACTTTTTTCACTTTTGCAGGTGAAGAATAGTCCTCGCTGCAACAACAGTGGAACATATGAATGTGGCGCATGTACTTGTCACGGAAAACATTACGGTAAAAACTGTGAATGTGATGGGTCGGAACAGCAAGGAGAAGATTACAATGCTGCCTGTAAAGTGTAAGTGTTGTTCGTATCTTGCTGCATGTGCACATTTTCGATGATTCGGCAGCCGCACTTGGCTAACTAGGATTAGGGAGTATGTTAAAAATTATTGCCAGTGAAACAGAAGTTGTACATTTTGAGATTGTAGGTAAAATTATGTACATATTGGAGCCATCCAAGTTATTACACATTTCGTCAATCTTTTTTATTTAAAAATGAACTTTATTTTAAAGAACCAACACCAGTGAAGTGTGCGAAGGAAGGGGCGTGTGTGTATGTGGATCATGTGACTGCAATCCCATCAGTACCTCAGATCCCAACAAACGCTACAGTGGCACGTTCTGCGAATGTGATGATTACTCATGTGATTACTTTGAGAATCAACTTTGTGGAGGTGCTCTTTTGTTTCTTTATATTATACAGTAGATTAATACGTAGATTAAGTTCTTTAAGTACTTGTGAATTAGTCAGTGTGAATTGATATTTTTAAACTCAAAAAGCAATACCCAATAATGGTTATTTGCGTCGTTTGCAGGACCCGAAAGAGGCGTATGTAACTGTGGTATCTGTGTATGTAAGAAAAATTACAACGGAACAGCCTGTGATTGCCCCATCAGCCAGGAATCGTGTATCGCTGAAAATGGGGTAAGAACTTCCATTTTGTACAGTTCGCTCATTCTTCGAGTATTGTGTTGTGTGTATAAAATATGCCTTGACCTCAAAATGAAGGGATTCGTAATGTCTTTTGTAGGAGTTGTGTAACGGAAAGGGAACGTGTAGTTGCGGACGGTGCACGTGTCATAAAGATACCTACTACAGAGGGCCAACTTGCGAAGATTGTCCGGTCAGTAAAGCCACAAATATTTAACATTGATAGAATAGATTATAATGGACACGTGTAATGGCAGGGATACCACAGATTGTAATATATTTTGCAAAGCTACGATGTATTTACACTGATTGAGACCGAGAAGGGTTACATAGAATCAAGAAATGGGCTGTTAATCTATTTACCACCGAGACAGGTATTGTTGATGTCCATTGTAACATCTTTGGTGTTGGTCCGAAACTTGGTAGACGGGCTCACGGTGCGTACAGACTGCCCGAGAACGAAACTGAGACAGATACCGATAAGAAGTACACAGAACTCAATAGGTTCATCTGTCTCTGTGACACCACACGATCCTTTACCAGCCATTCGTTATCGGTCTCGGTATGAGTCTTGTATCGAGCAACGTTAATACACCAGCCAGTATGAACGTATCAACGATCAATGTTTTGAAAGTGAAAATCAAAGTATGCCCAGTCATTAATTGTGTGTTTACACCGAGACTGATGGAAATGGAATAATGTCAAAATTGGTACAATTCACCCCAACTGCCACCAGATGTCTCACAGAAAAATGCCCCCATCAAGGCGAAATTAGGATTTGGGGTTTTGGGGACTGAATTGACTTGTGTAAAATTATTATTGTAGACTTGCACAGGTAAATGTGACGCCAATAAAGCGTGTGTTCAGTGTCGCGCCTTCCAGTCAGGTCCAATAGAGTTCGAGGGCGACTGCATGGCAAACTGCTCACATGTAACTCTTGTCGATTCCGTTCAAGGTATGTCAAATGTTTAGAAAATAAAATACTGTTCGCGCAAATGTTAAACTTTCACGCTAGTGACCGAATGGAAATTTCGAAACGTAATCAGAATTGTAAACACATGGGACATTTTCTACTTCAGAGACCAAAACTCGCAAGTTGTGCACCTTCCAAGATGAAGATGGATGCATGTTCTATTTTGCCTATGAGTACGACAGTGATAGGGTCTATGCCCAGAAGACAAAAGGTACGGAATATTCCTCTTATATTTTAACGTTGTAAGTTATGGTATTGCCGTTGAAATGGACACGCAAATCTGGTCACTGTGATTTATTTACTACAATGAAGCAACTAACATATACTCATGATGAAATTTTCGTGCGTTCAGAGTGTCAAGAGAAAATCAAGTTGTGGTGGATCATCCTCGCGATCATCTTGGCCATCCTCCTGATCGGTATCATCCTACTGCTCATCTGGAAATGTTGTGCGACACTTATCGACAGAAGGGAGTTCGCCAAGTTCGAAAAGGAAAGACAAAATGCTAAATGGGACACTGTGAGTACATTAAGTTTAATATAGTTTTCTCTAATTTCCTTCCTCTCACATTTCTTGGGACTAATTCACAGGTTGTGATTGTGACTTTGATTGAAGAAAGTTATCAGTACTACTGTTCCAGAATGTTGGGACCACGAGTTTACTTTTGTTGGTCTCAGTGTAAATGTGTCTTTATCTGACGTATTAGAGCACTAGACTAATGTACTAGTTGAATTTATTCTAGTTTTGATTAATTAATTAGAATACTTTATTGGTTAGATTTGTACAAATTTGAAAATCATAAAATCTGTATTATTTAGGGAGAAAATCCGATTTACAAACAAGCGACAACCACCTTTAACAACCCAACGTACAAGGGAAAGAATTAATAGGCCAGTCATCACCGCGTACACATCAAAGATCTGCAGCAAAGAAGAACTTTATTGTTTTAGAAACCTACGTGTGTTCATACACATCATGAAAATATAAACTCAGGATCGTGTCTTTGCAGAAATTAAACAAAGTGTTTGTTTAAATGTATTTCATGTGAAATATTTTTTTTTAATTTCAACATTCTAAGTTCTAATGTGTGTTGACACTTAATTTTTGATTTATATCAACAAAGGTTTTTTGTTTCTTCAACAAACTAAATGATCCAAGTCGAAAAATGCTGCTGGGAATTGTAAGAGATAGGGAAAGAGTAACACATGACTGTGGCTTCAAAAACTGATCTTGAAAACAGTATTTTTACCAACGAAGAATTGCAGCTGGAAAATGGGTGAATGTATGGTGAGTGTGGAAGAGCATGTTTACCTCAGTGCTAAATGAGGACTAAAATATTGTAGCTTTCTTACTGAAAGTTTTTTTGGTGGAGTGTCCATAGGAATAATGGGTGATTTAACTAATGATCAGAACAATTATATTCTTTTGAGGAATTAATGAATCACAATGCTTTTCATTGAAAACTATCTTTATAATTTAGGAAAATAATCAAAATAATTTTAGCCTTTATTGCACATATTTATTTTCCCACCGAATGATTAAGTGTTCAGCTGTAATTAATTAGTCTCGATAAAAAACACCCATCTATTTAAATGGTTACATCAAAATATGAAAATACGAAGTGTCCCTGTTGGAGTGACGTTAGAAAGAGTACGTTTCTAATATAACAACTTCAAACACTTGTAACATTTCTGTACTTATTCTCACTTGTTACTGACCACTAGTGAAGTTGTATGCTGTTAAGGGTTTATCTTCCCAAAACTGTCCTCCAAACTTGTTGTATCGTGTCTATCCCGTAAAGAGCAATACATTAAAACCATAATATGCAAAATGATATCCACGTAAAGGGTTGAATTGTAACTGTGCTTCCATAATGTCACAATTGCTTATCATGGGTGAAATCAAATTGCGATGGTCAGTCATGTATGAAATTATACTACATACCAAATGACAGAACATGTTAGAATTTCGGAAGTCCAAGATGTGTGAGTTAAATGATCGGTTGAAACAGTGAAACTGTATCATTTATGTAGCTATGACTGATATGTTTACAAATGGTTTTGTAGATATGGTTACAATCTATGCACCAGATTATTTATTAAAATCTGTAAATGTGTTTTGTTTTTAAAATTATGTACGTGTAATTAGAAATCGCCAAAGTGAAATAGGTTGCCCTATGTGTAGTTCTAGCCAAAAGAAAACTGCTTTCAAGTTGTACACTTTGTGGTACAGTCCAGAGAAGACCAGAATGAGATAGATTCATAAATATATTCCAGCCTCTTCTAAAAAAATAGAATAGGTAAATCCCATGGATGTTGGATTTTCAGTGTAACTGTAGTTTCGTAGAATTTGGTCTGGCCTACAACTTGACAGGGGTTTTCGTATATCCTTGCTATAAATAGAAATGCATAATTGTAGATTCTGCTATTATATTCAATTTCCTACGCTTCTTTTTAGAAACGAGCAATTGTAGACCGTAGTATTTGAGGTTGATAGACTTTTAGTACCCCATGCTATGTACCGTAATTTTTACATACCTGTCAACAGAATGTATACAAATACAATACCATGTACTTGCGTAATTCACTGCAAATTATCTATTACAATATTTTTATACTTTCATCACAGTTTTTATGTTTTAAATGTGTACAGATATAATTATTTGTAAAGTTGTCGAATTTCATTGTTTTATTGCAATGACTGTGTGAAAAATGCTTTTAGAAATGACAGTGCGTATCTACTGCAGAATCTACATCCATTGTCCGAAAATTTACAGATCATTTCCTTCAATGTGTGACTCAGTTTCCTTAATGCTAAGTCTTCTCTGGAGGTTACGGTCATTAGATGCAGATTTACAGGTTTTATTTTGATGAGCTTGAATGTTGAATGAAAATTCTATCAGTGCCAACTTTTTACTGTTCATGACAGCCTCTTTTCTCTCAAAATACTTCACATAATTGAGTTATTATGTATTATGACTCCTCATTCGTCTAGCTCCACTGTTGAAGTATTTTTTCTTTGTAACAACCTTTGAAGTTGTGTGTTTAACCTCTAATTTCTACGGGAAATCAGTTTTACTACAAGGAAAATAATACTCTGTTCAATAGGAAACTAACACAGACTCTCCGGTTTACATAACTGAAAAATCTAATGGGGAAACCAGAACCACAAAACTCTGGAATACTTTTAATCCAATTGTACCAAATCAAGTTTGTTTTCTATCCTTTCACAATATTGAAAATGTTTATTTGTTTAACTAGTAGATTTACATCTAGAACAATGTTTTTAAAACAATACCACCAAATTTAAAGCATTTAGTGACTGAAATGGTGTTTACACATTTATATAATTTTGATATAACATAAATGAATGAGTGAATGCTTGAAAGGTTTTACATGGTGGTCCTCCAACACTAGTATTATCATATTAACTGCTTTGTCATAATACAGATCTATATATTATATGGTGCTACAACATATTAATTTAGAATCATCCTGTGCATTTGTAATACAGCATATGGTTAAACAGAAAGGTAAAATTTCTCAAAATGTACGATATGGGAGGAAATCAGTTTTAGGCTACTTATGTTATCAGACTTATACTGGGGTTTAAAAGAAGAGATACGTCAATTTTGTTTTTCAAAGCACTTAGTCAGCAAGTGCCTGTCGCCAAAAATGGCCTTATCTTCAACTTATAAATATGCAAAATTATTTTTTGTTTTAAAGCCTTTCATAATGATATGTTGTGTTACTGTTGCACGTGAACATGCGAGACGACGTGTAAACCAAACACCAACGCATTTATTGTTCGTCCGCATTTTGACAGAGAAGATTTTATCAATGGTAATAAAGAGTTAATGAGATCACAACTGGCTGGTACATTTTATTTGAATTTTATACAAGTGATTATAGTTGAATAAATTAATATTGTAAATAATGATAGTTTGCCTTTTTTGTGGAAACTGCCATTCCTATTCCTTTTTGAAATTTGCAGCAAAAAATAAAGTTACCTCCAGTGGGAATCAAAACTCACTAGTTTAAGAGTCTAATAATGCCCTGCCTACTGAGCTAATTTGTCATTGATCGAAGTCCGAGAATTTTAAGATTCTTACAAAATCACGGTCTATTGATTCTAGCTGAATGATCAAAGTCCAAAAGTGGTACATGAAACAAAATTATGTTTAAAGAACCACTAATACATGGTATGTTAGCAGAGTAGTCAGGACATTAGGCCCTTAAACCAGTAGTGAGTTCAATTCCCACTGGAGATGTTTATTTTTTGCTTAAACTTTTTGTACTTCCCTGATGCCAGATTTGTCGTATTTTCGAAAACGTCGAATCTTGTAGCTGTTTGGTCTGGCTCAGTCATAAATTTCTATTCGGGTGACAGAGAACATGCATACATTTATTGATCCACCTGAGACGCGTGGTAAATTTGGTATATTCTGGTGAACTATCCCGTTTAATCGGCGAAATGGAACTTCCTAGTTCTGAAATTCCACGAACTAGTTTCTATTATCTCGTGTGTCTACATATCCTGAAATATGTACACGACCAGTAGTACGACAAAACCAAACTTATTTTTATATTAATTTATTGATTTTACATTTCGGTTTATCATTTACAATATGGTTTGAAAGACATTTGATAATGCACCATATATACAAATCAACAAATAACAATACATCATATTAGCATTACAACCTAGCTCACAAACAGAGAGGCATGCACACAGAAACAATTCATACAAATTACGTTTAACAAGCAAAATGTCTAATAAACTTCTAACAAACATTGGTCAAAGCCATTTCATGTAGTCCTGCTTGACATTCACACCAGAACTGGAATTTTGTTTGCTGTCGTATAATTGTTATTGCGATTATTTTGAACCCAACATAATTTCATCATCAAATTTAGCATAAAACGGAAAAATGTCCACAAGACAACAAATAAAGCCTGATGATTTGCGTGTCCGCCCTTCCAATTGTCGTGAATCTCAGAAGTTGTTTCGTAAAATCTCACTACATCTGATAAATTTATCCAGTGGTAATTGATTATGTCTAATTTCCAGACTCAAGCAAACAACAATAACTGACTGCTACAGGAAATAAAGGGATTAAATTCAAGTTTTTATATATGATGTGGCGCGAAGTTCGTCACAAACTATTCAACTGCGGTGAAACAGGTTCACTACAATCTTTACCTAACTTTACCGAACATTTTGGCAGAAGCTCTCTATGTCGAAGAAAACATGCATACATTCACTCAACTTACTTATATCATCCTCATGTTCTCAAAGTGTTTCAAAGTTTCCTTACAATACAACAATTTCAACTGTACAAAACACAAAATAAGAATTTTATTAATTTTTGGGGACATTTTTCATAAGTATTCCCATAATTTCAATGTATAATCATTTGAACCTGTCAAAGAGTTTTCTTCTAACCCATCATAAAAGCACTTTATGTTGCAACCTTTTTCCACTGACTGTGCAAATTCACTGGAATGTCTTTCCAAAATGAATCAGATTAATATCCTATCTTATATTTTACGGTACACGAAGACTTCAGTGAAATGAATGTCACTTGTCACATAGTCTACGAAGTTTCCTCAATCAGTCTGATTTAAGTAAGGAATGTTTGACATCAAAAGAATACATAGTGACACAACACATAAATCTAAAGAACAGGATCCTCCAAAAATAAATAATTATCACAAAGAAATCTAGATTTTGTAAATGCATGTACAATGTACACATTTTTGCTACCATGACGCAATTACATACACGTGAGTAAGAACTTCACATCAGTTTCAAGAGAACACCAAGATGATAAAATAACACATCACTTACGCAATCCCTCTAAAAGGTGACAATACAATTAATTCAACCTCACATTCATAAGGAATCTGATCAATGATGAATCACTCAGTTCTATCACAAATTCTTTCATATTTTGTGTCATTTTGTATTAAATGCAGTTTGAAATGTACTGAACTTATTAAAGGTGAAACACATTGTACACGATCGTAAAAAAAATCAAATGCTGTAAACAAATTTCAATGTCAGACAAATTCATTTACACAGCTTTGCACTTGTCATGCTTAAGTCACTTTATTTAGATGAACGATTGAACGAAATTAGTCAACTGTTGGTATGTATACTTTGTTATTGTATCGTTAGCCTTTGGAATGTACAAAAGTAAAAAGGCCGTGTACAATTCAAAAAATTCAATCACATGTAGAAATTGATAGATGTCATTGAAAACAGTCATCCAGACGTCTAATCCCATTCACGAGAATAATTATGTCTGTGAGTTTTAACAACATACTCCACAATACAATGCTGATTGAAGTGATGTTTTGCATATAAATTGAAAGGCATTTTTGTCGTGATTCTATAGATATAATGTATCACGAAGGATACATTGATATTTTGTTTATCTTTTATCAAAGATTATTTTAACATTGTAAACCCTAAAATGCTCCAAATTTCATTGTAATACCTTACAGAGACGACTGTGCAAAATCAAAGCACTTTCAGTTCAGTTTTGCGCTTTACAATTTCGTTCAGTAACTTTTGTATGGAGATTTACATTCAAATTGTAAAAGTTTGAACTTATTTATTGAATGAAATATGGTGGGTGACTCGAGTGACAGTTGATTTCGTATGTTTGAGCACCGAAAAGAAGTCTATCATTGTCAGGGAGGCAAGTTGTCTCCAAATTGACGAGTACTTTGCGCAAGTTTCATTCAACAGTAACATATTTCTCTCCATATTCGACAATTACAAACAGGAAATATGAAACAAATGAGAAGAATGCCCTGTTGTCAGCTTCTACTGTAATTACACATATCATGGTGTAGTGTTTAGAATATTAGATTATTTGTAAATTATACATTTTGGAGATGGAGATAAATGGAAGAAATGTTTAACGGTGCTTTTTCTTGAGGAATATTCAATGAATCTTCCTTCACTAAAAATTCTTATTCCATAAAAAAATTGTCCTAATCACCCATTAATAGAATTTCTAGACCACAAAACACTGCTGCCATTGGTGTAAGGCTTATCCCACTGAAGCAGTGTGACCATCATAGCAAAGAATGATATGGTTATTAGGTGCATGAACACTGATGATTACAAAAGACTAAGTTAACACTTCATGTGACATTGTAACATGCCATCTGAATTCACCAAAAGCTTTGAAGACTTCTTACCTTTACAGCTGCAATATGTAATATTTAGTTGCAAATATTTTAATATGTAAACCCTTACAATGGTTGAAACACTTCATTGATAAAACTTTTCCGACTGATTAGACTTTTTGAGACAGTACAAATCTAGTATCACGGCGCGAATACATTCACACAGTCACGAGTGTGTTTTAAAACTCATTTAAGCTGTGCTGAGTTCACGCTTCTGGGCCGCAATAATTTTCCGTATCTCGAGTAGTGGTACTGTCTTGTCACTGAATATCAACTGCAGTTTTTTTTTTATCCACCCTCATTTAATACCTGTGCAGCTGCTAGTTTTCGACAGTTTCCCCATGAATTGTGATATGGAATGTACTTTCGTTCCACATTTGTTGGTCCTGCGTTGAAACTCATACATCCCTGTTACTTTGCAAACAATCATACAATTGCATTTTACTAGCTGCTTGCATGTGTCAAATTAAGTATTTGCCTTTGAGCCAATTGACAGGCACTTGGGCATTACACGCAGCATGATCCGTAAAACAATCTCTTTAACATATTTTCCACCAACGCACATATGCGTAACTGTACAATTATCTGTGATAGGTACTATTCTAGAACAAGTTCTTATATTCCTGTAATATAAATTCCACGATTTGGTTTTGACAGACCATCGTTAAGGCAACATTCTGTGTTTCTTGCTCAGGCCACAATAACGTTGGTCCGAACACAATGGCGACATTCTGTATCTGCATTCTATTTTCTTTACTTTTCTCTATCACCCTGCAATAAATGTAAAATTTGATCATTGCACAATTAAAACCTTGACACTGTACCTGGCGCAAAGTATTACATAAATTGTCTTCAATAACTTCCTGAAATGGGCATACACTTCAGTGAATTACAATATGTTTTGACCTAACCAAAAGCTCATATAACATTTACAGCTTCAACACGCAACGACCATATATGTATTACTGATGTCCCATGTACGTACTTTAACAAGTGACCAAAGACTAGCTTCATAGTTTCTCTGTTCGACTTTGGTAAAGCCTTAATCAAGTCCTTGAACAACCGCAGTCGCTCACTTCTTATTGTGATTCCTGAGAAGACATATGCAACATTATACGTTGTGCCACAATTCATATTCGGTTCAAAACGTATTTGCAAAACAGAAATACAAAATAAAGGTTTTGTTCACTTATTCAATGAATTTGCAGTAACGTGACAAACTTACTAATGGCATCTAAGAATTTCTGGAAAAGATTAAAGGGGAAAAGAGGTTCCTTGAGCTCTCTGAAGAAAAGCTTCAGAGATCCCGCCAGTACATGTATATCCCAGTCTGGATCGTCAAAATTATATTTATCGGCTGCAAAAGAGATATTTGTCAAATATGAAAAGAAATACTAACTTGCTTGTGTTGTCATGCCATATTACACTACTTGCGCAGTTTTAAAAAGTTTAACCAAGGTCTTCTATCGCTGTTAATCTAAGGCGAATCGCTTATTTACTCCCAGTTTGTACTTAATCAAAGCTGGAGTGAGGAAATTGCAAGAGAACTCACTTGTCTCTACCATAAAGCGAACTCTCTGTATTTGGGCCAGATTACCGCTGACTCGGTATATTCCGTCAACCGTCAGGCCTCTTCCCTCTATCACAGTAATAACTTGACGAACGAACTTGGGTACCAGCTCTTTCTCCCGCTCACAGATCTTGGGTATAGTGGAACCGAAGACTCCATCTGTGAAACAAATTTTATTTGTATATTATTGAGTAACCCTGTGAATTCGAATGAAACATAAAATATGCTGAGCCAACTTTTCCTGTTGTTTAGTCAACAAGTAATATGTTGAGACAAATTTTGCCTGTTGTTTAGTCAACAAGTTCATCAGTTGTCTAATTTGGTACAAGTATGGGAGTACTTACACTTTATGATGCCTTTTTCCGTCAGGGCATCTAAGCCCGGTCTCTTCATGAAGAAATATCGTAATCGCTCCTTAATTTTGCTGCTCTTTTCACTCGGTGAAATATTTGGATCGTCAAACGTCACACCTCTTTCCAAACTGCTTGCTGCAAAGATACTTTTTTCATCAGCAAGACCACTAATTTATGTCGTACGTGGTACCGGAAAGGTAATGTTTTCAGCCGTGTTTCTGATTCTGTTACCTGGAAGGGGGGGGAGCGTACTTGCCCCTAGATGCACTTGCACCCTTGCCACCCCACTCTTCCCCTCCCCGGCCCACCCCCCAATGCAAGGGCAACATACTTTGTCTATTTCTATCTTAGGAAGTTAAATGAAGTGAAAATAGTAGCCAGTGATTGTGTTCACTAGTGAAGAAAAGGGGAAGGTAATTTTGATGCTCAAGTCATCCCACAATTACCTTTCTTGGGTTTCTCTTGTTTTACTTTCTTCTTACCGCCCTTCACATTATCTGGGCTCGGCAGGTCATCTAGCCCTTCCTCCGAATCCATCGAATGATCCAATAAGGAATCCCTGGACCCCCGATTTTCCTGGCTGCCACTAAATTGAGACTGAAAATACAAAAATGTCGTTGTGAAGGTCTATATCTTAAGATTGCTGGCTCGTTGCTATGTTAAAAAAAAGACGTTCTGACATAATGATGTCATGACAACATTGTGTGTAAAAACAAATTCCCACCAACGAGTGCAGACTAAAGTAGGCCTTATTATCATGAAAGTGTCAATGCATTCCTCACATTTTGTAGGCATCCTAAATCAATCACTAAGCTGACTCTAAACGAGCCAGCAAAAATAAAGCAAAATCCGATTACTGAATGCATGAACCACAGCCAGAAACACTTGCTGATACGTATTTTTGACACAGAATTCATACGTACCACTAGATCCGAGTTGTGTAGAAGGGAGATGTACCAGTCGTGTATCTTAATATTATCATCTGTTTGTAACAAATACCCTGTGCCCTGCATTGATGTGACCTGTGCCGAGAAACGGTTAACATTATTACGATCCCCGGAACGTTCACTTTTCATTTCAACTGATGTGAACAAAACGACAAGGGGAGGTACCTGAATGACGTTCTTTTTGCTGCTCTTTTCCTTGGTTCCAAATTCAACTTTTGCTCCTTTCAAATCTAAAGAAGCTTCTGGCTTACCATTTGGAAATCCCGCCCTCTAAAATAAAAATATACATTCCTTTACACTCCAAGCAATTTATCTCCTTACCCATAATATTTGAATGTTACATTTTTCCATGACAGAGACAAACGCAGAGTTCCCACTTTTTTCCTCTGACAAAATTCCCAGACTTTTCCAGTATTTTTTACATTTTTCCCTGACTTCTATTATTACAAGTCTAAATGTACTAAAATACTCTTTTTACAATACCCAGAAGTAAGAATATTTACACTACTTAGTCCAAAAATACTTTCAGGAAACTCAAATAATTCAACACGTTTACACATTTTGGGCCTATCCCTGACATGAAGGGGCTTATATACTAACCAAAAAGGGAATTTTGGAATAGTTTTATTAAGAAAAATTCAGTAATATTTTAATTCTCAATTTATTAAATTTTAATTTATTAACCAGTTTTCCCTGACTTTTCCCTGATTCATTCAAAATTCCCTGACTTTTTGACATTTTTTCAAAATTCCCTGACTTTTCCCTGACTGGAAAAAGTTGTCTCATTTTTCCAGGTTTTCCAGTGTCGGTGGGAACCCTGCAAACGGAGGTGACTAGAAGCTTAGGAATTTGCTCATACTGTAACCACCTTAATCTGAAAGGGTGTGGTCTACATTGCAACTGATTTCAGTTTACTTAAAGTACGCGTATACCAACCGGTTGCGATGCCTTTTGATCCTTGTAAAACATAACAGTCGAACCATTAGTCACTACGAAGGCTTGCGCCCAGCTCTTTCTGCAATACACAAATTTACCACTTGTAATTGTATGTTAAAGATTTCTTCTTGGGATCACGCAGAAACTGCGTTTAAATACAACGGTTTACATGAGAAAATGTTGACTATGCGTTCGGAATTCCTACCTCAATTTCTTGCCGTTTTCCAGGACTTTCGTTCTGTTCAGATAGTCTTTCTTTTCAACCACCTACAATTTTTCGAATGCAAAAAGTAAAGCTTCCTTCATACATTGCCAAATTACGTCCATTTTACACCCAAATTCTTTTTTGTCAAATACAAAATAATATCGGTGGTAATATCGATTACGGACTAAATTTCGTTACGTGTGAACATACCTCAAAACCAATTCTGGAGAATTGTATTGCAAATCTAGATTAAACGCTTTTGGCCAAATATTCCTGACGCGTATTCGCACTTCAGAATGTATCATGCTCATGCATGTACCGTACCTTTTACTACAGATTTAACATACCGAGGGTGTTTGGAATCCAGAATCCGGGGTGGCGAATTCGGAATCATTTTCGCAGATGTCCGGTAGGGAGGCAAGCTAGCGTTAGGAATATCAAAACCAAGTAACTTGTTATGCAGTTAGATGGTTAGATTAATACTAAAACCGAAAAGAACAATGGCATCTGCAAATTTGGGGAAGAAATTTAACTTGCTGGTTTGACTTTACTGCGCAGAAATTTGTGAAGAGAGTAGTGTTTAAAAGCAAGACGAAAAATTCTTTCTAATAAACACCTTATTTAATGGTCCAATCACTGCCTATGTGGACAATAGCAGTGTGTTCTTATTGGTGTATGAATCGACATAAAATTTAAGTCATTCGAAACATTGTATGTCAGGAGCCATTGTTCTCACCAGGAACAGTAATTAAGTAAATAAGAAACTAATTACCCAAACCACTGTCGATCTTAAAGTATGTTATTTACTATATTTTAATTCAGGTTTTCTAATCATTTTAGTGTTTATGTTACAAATATTAGCCTAATAATCTAAGAACATAAAGACGTGCAAATCAATCTGCTATGAAACAATCTGTAAGAATCACCAATCCAAATCCAGAATGCAGGCAGATATTTACCAGTCTCATAAATTTTGGCTGTCATGAAAATTAAAAGTAATCCCAAAGCACGTGGAGGTCAGGTTGCAATATTTTGGGGTGGGGGAGGGGGTGAAATATTTTCTTTTAAAACTTCTATGTAGATGCCTGCATTCTGACGAGTACCGAACATAGTGTCAGAACATAAAACGGAGAATCTGTTTTGGGTGGGAACTTTTCACATGAACAGTTTATCGTATCGTATAAAACTTGAACAGTTTGTTAATCATGAAATAATGGGAATTCACTCTTTACGAGACATAAGATTTCTTTACACTTCAAACAGATATTGAACAGTGAAAGTGTCCTTTTAAGCAGACTCTATAACTTTAGTTTCAACATGGTCAGTTTTTGAAAGCGTCTTAGGCGTAGGTTAGTTACGTTACTGCTAAAGCCGCAAACAGTCTTATCTAACAATACAAACCCGCACCACCTTGGGTTTTCCGTTCTCCTCAACGATGTTATTATTGATGGTTTTCTTAACGTCTACGCTCGGGTCCTTGACGACATCGGGAGGGTGATGGCCGGTATCGGAAGGTTTTTCACTAATGGTCGGATTCTACACAACGTAAACCACAACATCGATAAAATAATGTACGAAAACTAAAAACGTGCGGAAGGAAAATACAACTGAAGAGAAGAAACCTAGTTGTATACATGTAGTTGTACAATAAATAAACAGGGTGACTTAAAAGTTGTACTGAATATAAAATACAAATGCAAAATGATAGAATTTGTGATGTAACGTATTGGTAACTAGAGAAAAAGGGAATTTTACTTTAACCACAAATTAACACAATTTCACCATGCAAAATTGTTAAACTGTTAAAATGCATGTTTCCTTTTTCACTATAGCAAATTCTGTAAGAACTATAAATTTAATCGCAGGGAAGAAGATGCCTTACAATATTTGCTTAGAAGCTACACATGCAGGTACATTAGTTTAGTAAACCTTGTATCTGCCACCATGCTAGGATGGTAACTTTCTTGGTTGTCACATCTACTTTCCTTCACGCCCAGTTCACATTTCCATTAGAAAGGAGTTTGCTTCGAGGATTAAGAGGGGTGGGTGTACATTCCAAAACAAAATGCCAAGACCGAAACAACAACACCAACAAAAATAGACAGTATGGAATAAAAGAAGTCAATTTGAGAAAGGATGACAACAAGCAAGAAAGGAGAGTACCGAGAAGGAGGCTGGAAGCGTAGGCGGTGGTGCCATCTTGAGTTTTGCGACCAATGCAGAGTCCAGGGAGATGCGCTTGCTGGCGCCCCCTGACGCTCGGGTGTGAAGTCCTCGGCGCAGATTGTGATCCTGCAAAGCTGCGAATGAGCTGTCAACAGAGCCCTGTCGCACAGGCAGAGTGATCTACAAGGAACCGGTTAATAAGCCAAAAAGACACCCTAATTAGTGAAATGGTATACAAAGTGAAAAGTGCTCTTGAATAACAAGTGCATGTACAGTGAACTTCCAACAGAAATAAAAGTTGTTTCTTGGATGAAATTGCTTTTCTTTCCAAAGTCTAAACAAAGAGTATGGACGTTACTAGAGTTCAGAAAGTCCTAACTTCAACAAACTAACGTTTTCTAACATATGGAAGAGAAAAACTGAAACAGGCACAAACCCTAAATTCTGTTCCGCAATGGCCTGTTGAAGTCGAAATTTTATCCATGAGAGTTATACGAAATTAAGATCCTGATTTTTTCAAATAATAATTCTACATGAAGAAATAAAATGGTACAATGCCAATATAAAGGGCTATCTGGGTCCAAAACATGGATTGAAACTGACATTTTGAAGACGAGCAATCCATTTTTCCACTTAGTTTTTACAGAGTTAATAGCTGTAGCAACAGTTATGGTGAAATAGACCAATGAACTGTTTGATTTAGTTGATACTTCATTAAACCCAGCTGGTCCATGTGACCAAAAGATCAAAAATATTTGGCAATTTTCACCGTGTTGCTTCATAGCCCAAGGATATTCATGTCCCAATTTAGGTAAACGAGACACAAAACATGTTTTATCTGACAACTACGCCCGTTAGTACATTCATAAATTGGTGTCCTGCGAGGAAGAGAAAAAAAGTGGTTTTATTTTGTGAAGCTAACAAGCACTGCAGTTCGTAAAGCCTCATATTTATTAATTAAAGGAGATCGAACCTCAAAGTCTGTGAGAATACATGAAGGACCATTTATATATAGTATGCCCAGTTGCCAATGTCAATAGCCTTCTTCCTTAAAATTACCAAGCTAAACGTAACCTCTGCCTTGTTTTATCATGCAACCAACATTAATAACAGCTGATCATTCGTAACAGATTTAATTCGTAAATGTGGTGGAATAAATACGATGACAAAAGAATGTAAAATGTGCAGTCACGTAACTTTTTTCTGATTTGTACTTTTTGCTTTAGATTTCCGGGATGATGACATCCCTACATGCACATAATTTAAGACAAGGCCTGACATGCTTGAAGAAACCTCTTTTTGTTTGATTTTCCCCATCTTTGGATGAATGCCAAAGGTCTCGATTCTCAAAATAAGTGTTTGTCCTTTTTGGAACAAGTAATCTATTTGCCAAAAGTCGTCATCAGACATAAAAAGACAAGTGTTGCTTTGCTGTTTGAACCGCCAAGAAAAACTTGTTTTAATTGGAAGGTGAAATTTCTGTGCCAAAGTTCTGTGGGATCAAAATGACGTAGCAGAACTGGCAGAATCTCATAATCCCATAATTCCTGGGAATCGAGACCACTGAAATTTCAGTTACATTTACCAGTATGGCCTATTCGTGTAAAAAGCCTTTGACTCATCTGATAACTGTACATACCTCAGGAAGCTGCCAGGCTGACTCACCGCCTCCTTCTTTGTAAAAGTAGCGCTGGCCGCCTTCATCAATGGAGCTATACCACTACAAAAAAGCAACAATAATTTTTTTCACGTTTGAATCAAACTGCGCACATTAGCCCAAAATGTAATTTTTTCCCCGTTGCGTATTTTACTCACGGATTCTGGTAAAAAACCTGAACAGTAACATGCATTTCTAACATAGACAAAAGTTCTTTTGGTATACTAATGTACAACAGCTATGTAATGTTTTGTAGCAAGGATCGGTGTTAACCAAACATCAATTACACGCTTCAGATCAGCAAAGAGTAAAGTTGCTCGTGAAGCATATCTTTCGGGAAATTCGTGAGGTATCAGATGAAAAAGAGCTAAGCTATCAAAGTTTGATCAGTGAAAAACTCCCTTCACTGATTACCTTTGCACTGGTTATTTCATTTATGAAGAAGACCTCGCCACTTTCTGTTTTGCTTTCCTTCCATCCCGGCGTGAGCGGCGATTCTGGCCCCGTTCCCATCCACTTCTCATTCTATCAAATAAAATGACAACAATTTACCAAATCTATACTTCGCACAGTAGAGATACATGTACCCCACTATGTGTTTGGGTTTGAGTCATGGTTTTTGAGTCATGGTTATATCTGGCACATTTGTTGCGTACCG
>JBCAUG010301969.1:0-17585 GCA_038406175.1 Haplosyllis leylae | reverse complement strand
CTTCCCCATCTTCGAATGCAGGCGGTACATAGAAAGTCTTTCAGCCGAAAGGGGGAGGGGAGGGGGTGGCGGGGTGACGCAATGGAACTGGAGCACTCTCCTCCCGTGGACTGACGGGGGGGGGAGCGGCGGGGTGATGCAATGGAACTGGAGCACTCTCCTCCCTTCCTCCCGTGGACTGACGGACACACACAGCAAGAAACATTACCTTTACGGTAAATATATCGTCTGTAAAATAATGTAGTTAATTTGTTTGTGACAGGAAAGGAAACCCACAGATATAGAAGCTCACAGATATGGGTATCATTTCTTGGTAATTAAGTATTCTGCACAAACAGTTTACTCGTGGAATTAGTCACAGTTGTTTACCTGAGGCACACCTGTGAAAGATCAAAGACAAGTGCCGACCCCGAGAACAGGTGTAAATCTATACTTGGCAGACAAATACAGGAAGACAAAGGTTTTATTTACTGATGATCATACCGTAATGTATCTTATTAATCCAGAGATCCAAAAGTAACTCCTGGCACAAACCGATCCAAGGGTACCTAGCCAATTCTAGTCCTGACCAACACCAAGACGGAGTATTTTACATAACAAGCGGTAGATCTATCCTGTAGCCAACAGTCCTAATGAACGTGGGAAAGAATACGGTCAAGAATTGTTGATCGTTGGTGTGGGTCGATATTGGTTAATATATTGAGGTCCATATTAATAAGATGACCACTCTACAAAGGCAGATCTGCAACCAGGAGTATCTGTGTTTGATCCACAGCAGTACTTTATCTCTCTGTTAGAATGAATGTACTGATCCCACTCAAGAGACTGCGATTGCTGTTATCAACATGTTGAAGGATAGAGGATTGTAAAATGGAAAAGTAAATACTGAACACTCTAATCCTTATGACCAAATTTCTGATGATAAATCAGCGTAAGATTGGTCCAAAACATCATCACAAGGAGACTTGTTCCTTTTCTCCAGCAGCAGCTTCATATTTTCAGCCATTATTAGCTTTTGTGGGTTTTGCCTCTTCATCTTCAGCGAAAGTGCTCCATTCGTCTTTCTTGGATTAGATGAATTTCAACTAGAACCAGTTGGGCATGACTTAGGTTATTGAAAGCTTGTCCGTGTCTTCCACTCATAATTGGCTCTTTGGTGTAATAGTTATGACTCCTGACCGATGATTAGTAGGTTATGAGTTCAATATGGAAATTTGAAAAGAAAGGTCTAGTCTCATTAGTTAAAGTTTGTATAAATAATAGTAAGCATGGACGGATCCAAGGGGGTGCCAGGGATGTGCCCCCGGGTCCATATTTTCCATTTTCATGCAGTTTTGGGGGAAAATTGGCCAAAAAAATAGGTTGGTACCCCACCTTTACAGGTGACGCCCCCTTATCTGGGAAATCCTGGATCCGCCACTGGTAAAGACTCAATTGTCTGGTAGAATTTTGTGATTTCAGTGAAAAGGGTTTCAAGTGTCGAGGCAGGTGATTGGAAACTTTTTGCGTAAACACCTCAATGCTCCAAACAAAAGTTAGTAATAAACAAGGACTGCATTCTAAGCTGCATTATGCTCTGTTAAAATTACCTTGTTCATCCCACATATGATTCCGTATTGTCACTACAAGTTTGATCCCAACCACAGCCATTTTTGTGATTTTTAGTAATGGCTGCCATCCCACACAGCTGACAACATGACATCTGATCAAAGATGACCACCAAAAATAATCTACATAAAACCTATAATTTTGAGGTGTATTCATTTCAATCTGAACTCACTTGGGCTCAATCTCACCTTGCATAAAATAATATTTTCCACCTTGTATGGGGGAAAATTCCCAAAAAGTACGGTTAAAATCCGTCCGATGTGATAACTCTCCATGAATCACTAATAAGTCTATCTCCTTAAGAAAATTACTTCACGGAGGCCAGGAAATCCTCTCTTGTCTCCATTATCATCAGTCTCACTGATACTGAATTAATAGCTATCCTCGTCTTTGTACCGCGGGATACCCATTTATTAAGTGCGGGATTTGTCAGCGTGAATGCTCTTTCACTCATTACTCCCTGGAGCCACTTAACAACAATCCAGTTACCTAGGGGATTATTATTTTTGGCTCATTTGGCATAATGTCTGAAGGTTATTCTCCTAACTACAGTTCGCTTAACAAATCAATCGGTACGTTATTTATATAAGATAGTTTTAATAACAATAAACTTTATACAGGATTGTCACACTCCAATGAAGATTTCCTGTGTTCTTGTCCTTTTAACATTGTGCTTTTGGCCTCAGAATATAGCATCAAGCCACACTACCATTCACAGAGAAATATACGACCAACAATCCCCTCTTAACTACAATCACAAATGAAAAAGCCTGTTGCAATAAACTCACGAACTCAAAATTTGCTTCAAAAGTGCTAAACACTTCAAATACATCCCTCTATAACCCTGGCATATCCTTTAATTTTCAAAACATCAAAAATTTGCCGTGTCTTGGGTGAATTCCAGTTTTAATTTTAAAAAAAAATTCCCTGTATTTCCTGGAGTGTCAACCTGATATAAAAGCACATTTGCAATATAGATGCATGTTTTTTAAAGATATTTAACTTGGCCCTATTTGATAGTGTTCACGGTGGGGACACCATTTGGGTCTTTTTTGTGTCTTTCCTGTCTTTCCGTGTGAACAAGGGTATTTCTGAAGGTATTCTAAAGGCCATTAAAGATTCACCACCCTGTGGCATTTTGGGCAATCTTATTTCAGGTTGTGGTCAAGGGATGACCAGGTCCTTTCATTGTGGCATTTTGTCAGGATTTTGTACATAGTAAATCAATGGGAAAACTCCTGTGCTACCTGTTAAAAGTATGGATCTTGTCATTTCTTTCCCTAAACCTTGTTATTTTTGGCCCAGATAGCCACATTGCAGTCAGTCTTTAATTTGGGCAAATTTGTGGGAACCTGACTCACCTCAGGGATTTCAGTCTTTTTGATTGGTATCTTCCAAGTTGACAGTTGGCATTCAGTTTGAAAATTGCAATAGTCAGGATAGTATGTTCTTGGGCTAGGAATCCACCAATTTCAAGGGAAATTCAGTTAAAATCAGGTATTTTCATGTTTTTTTACTTGCATTCCAATCAACATTTGTAGCATAATACACATTCAGGCTATTTCTTGTAAAAATTGGCATTTTTGTTAGATTTTAACTTGGTCAGATCTGTGTCTTTTGTCATATATTGTGTAGTATTATAGGCATCTCTGGTCATATGAGCAAGCCTTTCAGAGAGAAATACATGGAATATCCACAAAATTAGTAGATTTTGGTTATTTTTTGGAGTATTTTTGAGTATTTCATGTATCTTGTGTCAGATTGGCTTGTTCTTGAAAATTTAATTGTAGTATCATAACCGACTTTAATCTTGGCTTTCTTTGGTCTAATTTCAGTCATGCCCTGGAGTCTCCTTTTGTGGTGTGCTCCAGGGGCTCCATCCTAGTCTACAGGTGGAACCTGGTCTCTGGGGAGGTGAGGACCTCAGTATTTTTGTTGGTCTTATTGTTCACATGGTAAAACAGTAATTCCCAAGTAATTCTGGTTATTTGCATCTATTTCTGTACAGGTCCAGGCTCCAGTAATTGATTCAGGTCCAGGAGCCTGGAAAACTGTGAATTTTAACAGCTGTGTGTGTGTGTGTGAGGCTGTGTGCAAGCTGTGTGAATGCTTTCAAATAGGTACAACATTTGCAGCAATTAAAACCAGTATTTTTGTCATTTCAGGTTTATTTAGGTCCACCAGTAGGAAGGGCAAAATTTATATTATTCAAAATTTCCAATATGTCTCATTGGCAACCTTCTTTGTTAATAAAATCAATACATCATTTAAACCTGTGAGGTATTTCATATGTTTCTTGTTTTGTTATATCTTGTTGATACCAGTTTCAATCCAGGAAGGACTTGGATCCCTGTTTTTGGCTCAGACACAGTTTTGAATACCATAGTGCAGTTAGCCATGCTCTTGAGTGTTTACATATCGTGGGGGATTTATGTCCCTCAAGAAAAGTTTTTAAAAAAATAATTAAAAATTTTTTTAAAAAAAAAATTTAAAAAGAAATTAAAAAATTAAATTCCAGGGGGAGGGGGTACCTGGCTGGGTACCCCCCCCAGGTATCCCCCCCCCCAGATGGGTACCCCCCCCCCTCCGGCTGGGCTGGACCTGACTCAGGTACCCCCCTCCCATGGACAGACAGACTCACGCCTGTGAAAACATTACCTTACCGTCGTACTACGTACGCGGTCGGTAATTATTTATAAAATAGTTGAAATGTTATACTGAATGACACTTTCAAAAACAAGAACCAATTGACTCACATAATTCCCGAATTACAGAAGTGATATGACAGTCATATCTCCCTCAGGTTTTCTTCGTGACGTGTTCAATAGGGACTTCAATACAATTATCTTAACGGCTCTGTGCGTCTCAATAGATCTGTTACATAGCTTATAAAAAGAAAATGTTCTAATTCTGTATCAAGATGTCTGTCCAAAAATAGTGCCTTACATTCATGGATTATCCAGGTTGAATTTGAATAGGATATTGAGTAAACTCTAAATAATTCGAAAAGTAAAGCATTTATGTAAGTCTCTTCGCGTGGAAGAATACCGCTTTGCCTTGAAAAGGTGATGTGTGGCAAAATAGGAGATACGAAGTGAATTTGAAGAAGGACCAGAAAGAATCAAGAAATAATGATCCTCAAGACCATGATCGTTTTAACACGAGAAAGTTCCTGCAAAACTTTTTTGAAAGCCGAGGTCTACTCTTCTTATCCACAATTTTAAAAATCTGTAGTTTTATTTTTAAAAATAGCCCTGTGAAGGGCTGAGGTGGTTTAAGTAATGTGTTAAAATGTCAAAAGATGTCAAATTGTCAAAAAGATGTCAAATATCAAAAAATAGCCCTGTGACGGGCTGAGGTGGTTTAAGTTAAAAAGATATCAAATTGTCAAAAAGATGTCAAATGTCAAAAAATCAAACACCTGGACTATGTATATGTAGGAAGTTCACAAAAAATTGACATAATGAGGTTCACACATATTGACATCAGTTTTGACGTCACATATAATGGTGAACAAAAACACTTGAAATAGAAAGTATTTTTGACCAATTTTGATGACCTTGATATGTGACGTCAAAATTCTTGGAAAAATTCCATTTCTGCCCTGGTAAAATTTTTCTCATTTTGACATTATATACCCTTAGACA
The DNA here is from genome assembly GCA_038406175.1 of Haplosyllis leylae. Taxonomy (NCBI): domain Eukaryota; kingdom Metazoa; phylum Annelida; class Polychaeta; order Phyllodocida; family Syllidae; genus Haplosyllis; species Haplosyllis leylae. Next base: position 12,330 of record JBCAUG010301969.1, on the reverse strand, counting down.
AACTTTAGATTGATCACTCATATCAATTTTGACCTCCAAACCCATGCACAAAATGAGTTGCGGCCAATGGAAAAAAATTCACCAACTCTCGATTTACAAGTAAACCGTTAATCACAAATATCAGGCAGTGAAAGTTTCACGAGGTGGCTTGCACCCTTTGCACCCCAACCTTCTCACCCCTTGCACCCTTCTCACCCCTTGCACCCTTCACACCCCTTTGCACCTCTTGCACCCTTCACACCTCTCGCACCCCTTCACACCTCTCACACCCTTTGCACCCTTTGCACCCCAACCTTCTTACCCCTTGCACCCTTCGCACCCCTTTGCACCTCTTGCACCCTTCACACCTCTCACACCCTTCGCACCTCTTGCACCCTTTGCACCCCAACCTTTGCACCCCTTGCACCCTTCTCACCCCTTGCACCCTTTGCACCCCTTTGCACCTCTCGCACCCTTCGCACCCTTTGCACCTCTCACATCCTTTGCACCTCTCGCACCCTTTGCACCCCAGCCTTTTCACCCCTTGCACCCTTCTCACCCCTTGCACTCTTCACACCCTTCGCACCCTTTGCACCTCTCGCATCCTTTGCACCCAACCTTCTAACCCCTTGCACCCTTCTCACCCCTTGCACCCTTCGCACCCCTTCACACCCTTTGTGCACTTCGCACCCCAACCTTTGCACCCCTTGCACCCTTCTAACCCCTTGCACCTTTCGCACCTCTCGCACCTCTTGCACCCTTCGCACCCATTTGCACCCTTCACACCCCTTTGCACCCCAACCTTTTCACCCCTTGCACCCTTCTCACCCCTTGCACCATTCACACCCCTTGCACCAGATGTTATATTGCATCACTATTTATAGTCTTTCTGGGGTGCAAATGGTGTGAAGGATGCAAGGGGTGTGAAGGGTGCAAAGGGTGTGAAGGGGTGTGAAGGGATGCGAAGGGGTACGAAGGGTGCAAAGGGGTGCGAAGGGTGAGAAGGCAATAATAAACTTGGTTTTTGGGTCCCCACCACACTAGGTCATAAAAAGTTCGATTACAATATATAGTGGCTAGATGTCCCACCCACCTGCAAATAGAACCATCATCCCATGTATAGTCACTGAGCTGCAAAAGGCCTTCGTAGGTCCCCACCACGGGCCCAAAATTTCGGGGCAAAAACCATCAATCAACCACTAAGGTGACTCTAGCGAGCCACCAACAATCCACCAAATCTTGGGTAATATTAAAAATGTACCTTTTTAAATTGCAGTATTTATTTAACGAACAGAACTGGATGTATATTGGAAGCAATTCCTCAGAAATAAGGAACTTACGATTTCGTTCACAAATGAACCATTTTGTTTCATTACAAGAGTCCTCTGCCCATTCCAAAGAAGGAGTGAGATAACCACAGAATTCACCGTCATTCAGATTGCCTGAAATATGAATGAAACAAAACAAAAATAATTTGTTTTGGACAAATGAAGAACCATTACTTATTATTCATGAAAAAAAGGCAGTGCCAAAACTATACACTATTAAAATAATAAAACTGAAACAACTCACCGTCCTGCAAGTTTTCGTCATCACTCTGTAACGGATTTCCATTCAGCCAAATAAACGTATTGTTTTCATCCGGGTCGTGGAATTCTATCCAGGATTCCCACCCGTACCCACTGAAATAGAATGAATGGATCCGTGGATTAGTTCATCTTGTGAGAACACCTTTGAAACTACTACTACTGTTAACATATACAAATGTAGATTTCAAGTGCCGATCGTCGCACACACCCAAGCGACAGTTGGCTTCTATGTACCGTATATCGGATTTCCAGAACCCCCGTCCAACAACATTGGTACATCAGATGTTCTACATGTGTGCATTTACTTGATCTAATCACTTTTAGATTCATAATCTGTCTATCAGTCAAAGTCAGTTAAGACTTACCTTTGTTGCATAATGAAAACTGTGTGCTTCTCTTCTTCTAGAATTGCTAGTCTCTGATTTTTATCTTCACATGTGGCTTTAGCTGTGTCCCAGTCAACAAGTTCATGGTACAAAGTGAAGATGACAGACGACTTTACTACCTGTGTTCCTGAAAATTATCATTATCAGCTGTTTTTATCAGTATTCATACTTACTTTCTTCTTTCATTTAAATGCAAACAATACCGGTGTAACGTGATTAAGTCATATTTCAATACTGCCCATTCGAGTTTTTCACGATAACATCACATTTACATTTTAAGCCTGAATTTATATCAAGAGGTTTAGAAATATTTCAGCAAAAAGTTGCCTCCAGTGGGAATTGAACTCACAGAACTGACCATCATTAAATAGACCAAAGAGATGTCTGATGTAAATGTGATCTTATCGTGAACAATTTGAATACCCCGACAATGCTTGGCACAAGAATGCCCATTCGCCAGATGTGATACCATAAAAGTGTCTCATTCCACTCTTGAGATATTTTTGCAAAATGAGGTAATATTTGGTCAAATAGATACATGAGGGGTAATTTGGATAAACCAGAGCTGTAGTAAACACTCTTTACCCTCTTACTTGTATTGGAAACCTGCCTTTACTTTTGAAGGGGTACCTTTTTAGGATAACTATTTATAACCAACAATAACGTTTTTTGGAAGAAAACCCGACATTGAAATCTCTACCAAACATTCATATAAATCACAAACAATTAATAACTTACCGAAAATGAAGAAGAGCAAGATCTTCATCCTGAAGAAATGGTGAAAATATTTACCCATAGGGGCACTGTTGCTAAGAACTGAGTTATTGAATGCCTGAAGGTTTGATATGCTTCACACATTACACCCAGTGGGATATGAAAGAAAGTTTGACCTAGAATAGAAGAAATTTTAGTCAGAACACTAACCGTAGTGATCGTATTCACCCTGCAGGAAGTTCAATGAATTCTGCCATTTGCGAGGAGATCCGTAAATTCTGAACCAATGTAAATCAACGAGAGGGCTGGTTTTCATGCTTATTGTCCACAAATATCAAAGTCTTCTGAAATTGATGTCTTATTTAGCCAGTGTAGCTTTGATATCCAATTAGCTGGTTACAATTTCATAGTAAAAGTATGTTGCTCACTCCTGGTCATCCCACACTTCTCATTTTGCTAAAAAATAATGTGAAAAACAATAATTGCTGGTATATATTTTTTAGTATTTTTCAAGGACATAACGATTTTTATGAGTCTACTGGCAAACCTATTTTGGCGACATCTGCAGTAGGTTTTACAGCAAGGGTGGATCCCCTCTTGCGTCTTTCGTTTGTGGGAGTCAAATAGAAAAGTGTCACATAGAACCAAGACAGACACTTTGAGCTCCACAACATCAGAATATTACATTGGACCATATAACTCCAATTGTCAGATTACCTGAAAAGGAAACATTAAATTAATAGACTGAGTCAGTAACGCATTGAACTGGTGCCAGTGATCCTCTCAGGGGATCCATCCACAAAATTTAATTGCTTCAACATACCAAGTATGACGTTCCCTTTGTTAGGTTCTAGCTCAAAAACCCTTCGCATGGTAAATAATTTAGATGTTTTGCTCGATTTGTGTCAACATATTGAATGCAGTTACATTTTTTGCGTGTCAAATAAGAGGCTGTCTGGATAATCTGAACATAAAATATATGACACCCTGCTGTTTTCCAAAATTAAAGTCTGGGGAAAAATTGTCCAAAAAAAAAAAAAACGATTTGAGAACAGAGATAATTTTTTTCGCACAGTTTACTTTCATTGGACCATTGAGTTTTTCATATTCCTTATCCCCATTAGACAATTTAAGAAAATAAAATTTACATTGAAATTGAAAGACTTGGCCCAGGGTGAACCTTTACGATATGCCCATGTTGAACCCAAGGGTGTTTGTACATATTAAATAGCTGTATTCTAGATGTGATCAATAGACACAATTTACACGAATCAATCAAACAGAAACAACAATGTTATTAGTCATACAATAACTTGTCATTTTTTGTTCGATTAGGAAAACAAGTAAAATGAAAGTGCTAAATAGTAGGTTTTACCCTCCCTAGAATTATTATGTTTCTAATTATGACTTTTTGTGAGATTTCTTTTCTACTTGCTATTTTATCAAAATATGCATTCAGAATTGTTTTAGTTGTCTTTATTTTGAGACGTGAGTGTGCCCATCACGTTTAAGTCACAAGAAGTAACATCAGATGTTTCATGAAGAGGAGGGTGCCATAACATTTATCTTTATTAATCTTTATTCTTGAACTTAGAAAATGTTCAGAATCAATAGAGCATGACTATATAATGATCTTAAGGGCTGAGACTTCCATCAAATAGGGAATTTAGCTCAGACAGTAGCATACAGGACATGAAAGTCAGAGGTACTTGGGTTCAAATCCCGGGTAACATTTTGTTACTAGACCCTGTATAATCTACAGAATGCGTTTCGACTTAGAGACAACTCGATTCTGTTATCAAGCATTTTGATGTTACGCTAGGCTTTGAACCCTTCACACACAGACAATCAGATTTACAGTTATTATTTTACGTTTTAGTTTCCGATTGATGTTCAAAAGCAATCGGAAAGTCATCACCCAAGAAAGCAAGCTTGCTTCTCCAATTGATTCAGGTTTAAGTGAAATGCTTTTGTCAAAACATGATCTTATCCAAGGCAAAACCCTTTCTGCATAATGATAGGACCTCCGTGTCAGAAATCTGAAAGTTAGGCAACACGGGAAAGCAAATGATATCAATAGATATACCAAAGGCCCGCCTCCGATTGAAATTGTGATACTTGATAATGAACTGATAGTGCAATGCTCCCCCTCCTGTAAACAAAGCCCAATGATCTTATAACAAGCGGAATATATTAGGTTGCTATCATTAGATTTCTTTTTAACTGGGACACCGAAATCGCGTGCAAACAGGCCAAATGAATCGTATTTCTGCAAGACTCCAAATTATGGTTAATAAAAATCTAATATTAGTTCAGAGGTAAAGAGTAGTTTACAACTACGTAATAAAATCATTAAAAATCAGATTACAATATGATTACATTACTTGATTTAATTTTATGAAGTTAAGCATCAGGTATGACAATTGAGTTCAATTCTACTCTTCTCCTCACGATAAGTATGGATATTCCTCTGTTTGAGGTACCCACAAACCTAAAATCACAACAAACAATCCATCTTCTGTAACTGTTCTAAGTATCAAGCAGGGACATTCGAGTTTTTTCAAAAGTCTTGACAGTAATTACTGTAATTTCACAAACCAAGACTGGGACAACTGAAAACAGTGGGTAAACTGAAATTAGTTTGGTACTAAAAGCAGGTCACTAGCAATGATAGCACAAATAAGAGTTGCAGCACTGAAAATAGTTGGCTCATTTTCAGTAGCATTCCATTAATTCACTAGTACTACATTCGGGGTGCTAATTTTAATTGACTAAAACAGTTGACTGATATTAATTGATCAACTTGTTTTGGTATACTATTATCAGTCTAGGTAATTACAGTAATTACGGTGAAGACTTTTGAAAAAACTCGATTGGATTTACACCACTTAAAATTGCAAGAGAAAAATAATATAAATTATTGCAGCAGCATTTGGCTTTGAGACAACCTTTCATGTGTTCGTTGCTTTCTTTTGATTTCAATGTGAAATTTGGCAGCGGATCTATCAAGTACCAAATAATCCCCTACCAATTGGCTCACTAGAATGGCTGAGGAACCATCATTAGCAGTGTTTGAGTTCAGTCATCGACAATGACGTTTTCCTGCCACCACGTTTACATCAGTTACTGGCTTTCCATAAGAATTTCCCGAAAGGAAAACGGAATCAAAAATCATGTGGATGCGTCCGTGCCCACATAAAAGGATTTATGTCCTCCAAATAAAAAAAAAATGTGAAAAGTCAAGTGTACACAAAGATCCACACTAAATCTCATTGAAAATAAATTTTTCTACTAATGTATGTGAGTGTATGTGAGTCAAGTCCATTAATTCGACAAGTCACTGTGATATAAGATAACCTTTTATATAGTTTCATTTTTGTCAAGAAGTTTTCTAAAAACAAGACGCCCAAAAAGTGAATTTAGGCCGTGACAAACAGATAACTTAAATTTGGTGAAGTGTTGTGTGTTTGGTAAATAAAGTTACTTAACAACCGTATTCTAGATATAATAACTTATGGTAAAAATATACCAGAGGAGAATATAATTTAATTTTCATACTAAAGTTAATTATCTTCTTCACTACTTTATCGGCATGCCCTGGTGATAAGAAATCGATATCAAACTATGTACAGAACAATCCATTGATAACGTCACACAGATAAGACATTGAACAATCAGGTCGTTTGACACTGGACCGCACTGAAGCAAGCATGGAAACTGAAAAATGATTTTGATCCTGTTGTATAGATTTAGTGAATCTCCAGAATCCCTGTTGGGATACCAGTTATGCTGGAAACTGGTGAAGGAAGGGCATCATCTTTATGTCACTACAACTTCGACAGGTGGGTGGCTCAAAGCTGAAATTCAGAAAGCAGAACAGCTAACTGAAGATTCTGAGGGAAGTATCACTCTTCTCACTCCAAAATGCCGAGAATACGAGCAACCATCTCCAGAATGGATCGCAAACTTCCACAAACAATACTTTGGTTATTTGTCAGAGCATACCGAAATAGATGTTGTTATCGGCACTCTTCCTGGTACAACAATAACAGGTATCGAACTCAAAGAAGATTTGAATTGCAAACTCATTCTTCTAGCAACCACTAAAATAGGTGCAGGAAAGGGAGAACTCACGCAAGAAGTTATCAGTTCAGTGTTAGGAGCTGACGAAGTGTGGTCAGTCGGGTCAGATATCTACACACATTATCAGAGCATGTTTCAAGAGCATTCCATCTTGCAAGACGAAGCTCACAAAGAAATCCTACTCCAGCCTAGCACTGGTGGCACTCCTTTCTGGGAAAGACATTCCACAGGTCGAAAATTCGTATCAGTGTGGAGTATGCCAACCCTTTTCTTTCACAAGGGTAGAAAACAATATTCACACGGAAGTAACCTTCAGAGTTTCTCGACATTTTGTGCAGCATTAGGTCAAATAAATGCTAATGCAAAAAGAAGTATGGACAAACTTCAATTAAACGTACATGGCTTGCAGTTCAAAGACCAACTAATACAACAGATCCAAGGCCAGACAAAATCAGGTGCAGTGAAGATTACTCCCCTCAGCGCAATAACTTCTATCGATAATCTCCCCTTGAAGCATTGTCGAGCTTTCATTGTTCCAGACTATGTGGAAGAAAGTTTTAATTTCCTCGCATTGAGCGCCATATGGCTGGGTATCCCAACACTAGTGTCTAGTCAGTCAAGCGTTGGAAAGTTTCTATTAAGACTGCAGTACTCTGAGAAATACAAAACTGTCGTCAACCTAACAGGTGACATTGAACATGACACACATGCCTGGATCGAAAAAATAAACAGAGAGATTCTGGGCCATGAGGCTCACTCTATACGCTGGGCCAGAGGGTTAGCTGAACATCTTCACACCAAACGGCATCTGTGGGCTCTCGATCCGTCTCCTTCTGATGTCTTTTATTCCAAACGGAAATCATCAGACAGTTCAATACATTCTTATGCCACTGCTCCGGAAGGTCCCGTCAATCCAAAGATTGTTTCCAAAGTGGTAAACTGGCAGAAGTCAAATTTTTTGCAAGAACCTACCAGGCCGCAACAGATTAGAACCAGAAATTACACCGGTGCTTCGCAGACCTCTAGTAGCAGCAACATCACACCGAGTTCTTCAGTGTCCAGCCTCTCCATAGACCAGAACACCATTGAGCTCAGAGAGTGCGCTACACATAGGGGAAAAACAGTTGATTTATTTTGTCAAACATGCAGACATTTTATTTGCCATGCGTGTCGGCTGTCGCACTCAGACCATAGTGTTTTAGGAGTGCAAGAAGAACGAGAAAGGCTGACCTCCTTTTTGCATGATTGGAAGAGGCAAGCCAAGGAGGCAGAGAGAAAAAAGATAGAAGTACTTAGATGCATCGATTTAGTAGAAAGTTCTTCTCTAAAAGCCGGCGAACAGATGACGGAGCAATACAATTTTGTTAAAGGGGAACTAGATGTTGTTTACAGTCGAGAGATCGAAAAAGTTTACACTTTGAAGCAAGATCAATTGCAGAAACTCCGAAATGAAATTTCAGACCTAGAGGAAATCGATATGAATTGGCAAATTGTCGAACAAAGTGGAAAAAGGCTCTTGGAACAAGTAGCAACCTCAAATTTCATGAGCAACTCCAGTTCCTTCATGTCTGAAAATGAACCAAGAAAGCTTCGTGGAGAAAATGAAGCAATAATAAGACGGTTGCAGTACCGACCACCAACAGTCGCACCAGAAGACTTTCGTACATACTTACAGGAATTCTTGCTAGGTTTCTTCATTGACCCAATGTCCAATGAGCATGGTCCTCGCTTAACACGCGGTCATTTCAAAGGTAGTATGCAGTCTATTGTTTCGGTGGGTGGGGACTCCTTTGCAACTGAATCTGCAAGATCTCGACTGTCATACATTGAAAGGGAAATGCAGTCAGTAGCCGAAGAACACGAGGAAGAATTGACCAAAAGTACCTTGATATCCCCAAACCTGGCAATAGAAATGGTATCCAAAACCAGTCTAAAGCACTTCAAAGGAACAAAATTGCTGACCTTTTTTAGTGCTCTTTTCCAAGGAAATTCAATGTGGATCTGTGGATGGAACAAAAACGTTCTTGGAAACAATGACGCAGTTCTATTAACTGTTGAAGTTCCTAGCTACAACGTGCTGCTCAAAGAGAAAAAAAAGGGATCCCCATGCAGAATTACCAACAATTATGTTTTCTCATGAGGACTCCATACTCTTTGCAAAAAGAGGTTTAAATGAAATTTATGGCTTCAATACCCAAACGCACAAATACAAAAGAATCGCAAGCTTTGCCGATCTCTCCGTTGCTGCGATGTGTGGTGCTGACGGAGAGGTGTACTTCCTTGACAGTAAAAGTCCTGAACACATTCGAATCCTCGATTCCTCCCTCCGATTTACTGGCATGATTCCAACTGGACTGGGAAGAGTGAAAGCGTGCAGTATGGACATGTGCGTGGTTAGTGACAGTTCCAGTTTCCCGTCATCAGCAGACTTCCATGCAGGCAGTGAAGACCACACAATTATTCTGAGTGTGTCTGTGCCTCATGCCTCAGTCCGAGCAGTTAATCACTCTCATGGTGTTTTGTGGCAGCTAGATTGCCGAAGTCGTCCTGATCAACTGAACCTAGAATTTAACCCCTGCAGTGTGTCTTCAACAAATTCTGGAGATATCTTTGTTGCCGACCGAGGAACAGACAGAGTGAGATTCCTTTGTTAAATTTGTAATTTTTGTCTGGGTGTTAAAATGAAGTATCAAATAAGACATCTTCAATGTTCAAAGTTCTGAATTATTGCAAATAACAGTGTGTAAAGTGGTATCACGTTGAAATAGTGGTTGTGTTTTCCAGATTTACATGGTGTCAAGTGACGGAAGGGATCTTCAAAGCCTGTTGGACAAAGAGAGAGGAATACAAAACCCGACCAGAGTACGGGTTGATAAAGAGGGAAAGAGGCTGGTGGTCATCAACAAAGATGGAGATGAACTCAGAAACTACAATTTAAACACAGTGAGTGTAATTGAATAGTTAGAAACAGAAAATTCTAGGAGAATTTCCATTTCTGAAACAACGTTGTGTTTCTTTCATTTTCTGTTAACAGGTTGCATAAATTTACCAATCAGATAACTAAGTAGGTTTGTCGCTGTCAAACCAATGATAACATTGATCGGAAGTCGAACATTATTAATTTGATACGTTGTCTACCTGAATTGCAATGCATTAATCAAACTGTTTCAGGTTCGATCCTCAACCGTTGATATAAGGAGAACCTCAGGTGATCCAGTGCCTTCAGGTAAATCAATCCCAGCAAAAACACGGCCGAAATGGAAGAAGTTCATGAATCCCACACGAAGCGGTCAAGCGCACCATGGTAGGTGTTTTAAAAACATTAGCTGAAGCTCATACGTGACGGAAATCTGCGAGAGTGCATTATTTAAATAATTACAATTAACAATGTGAATACAATTTGAATTTTTAATCAATTGTCCTCGAATTTTGAACTAAAAACCCATCACAATCTGGCTCTATAAATTTATTGTCAGACTACTATCTGAAATAATTGCTTGTTAAAGACGGATGATGAAAGTGTTCAACGATTTAATTTTGTCCAAGGCATCAGCTGGGTACCAATTAATTCATTGTAAACATGACGCAGAAGTATTCTAATAATCTTTAAGACTTCATCTATTCATGATTCTCAAAATTAATTGCTTGTGATTATGAATAGACGAAACCAAAAGATTTTAAAATAAGTATCAGGAAATTTTGGTTTTTTCCCCAGACGAACAGGATCTGGACGCAAAGCTCCTCAAACTCTCCGGTCGATTTACAAGTAACTTTGACCTGCGCGACGTAGCTGTGAGGGGATTAGGGATTTCAGGGGACACTGTGGAGAGGCACATCAAGAAGAGCCCAAACGACATCGCCTCCGCGGCTTATAGTTTATTCAGAGGATGGGCTCAAACCCAGCCAGATCGCGAGATAGCGAGTACTAAAATAAATCAGGCCCTAGAATCCACCGGCAGGCAATTATTCAAACACAGTTTTACTTAAAACTCAGAGATAGCTGTGTTCTGGATTTGGGGTCTATTTTGGGAAGAGTTTATGACATTTGAAATGAAAATCATCTTAGAACATTTGGTTGCCTTTATCATTATTGAATGTTACATTTAATGACTATATTATTTACTTATGATTTATCTATGATCTTTCCACATGTTCGGACTTGAATCATAACCCCATGTTGTTACTTAATGTCAAATTATCTTATCAGTTAATCTAACTGCCTTACAAGGAAACAAACAAAAATGAATTCCGAGATTGCAGAGAAAATTGACAATATTTGCGTTTGCATTTTATAGAGGGTTACTCATCATTTGCCTATTATTTGTCCATTATGATGTAAATTACACCAAAAAATTATCATTTTGCAAAGCAGAAAAAGATCAACATCACTCAGGAAATGTAGAGACATTACTTTAGTTCTCATTGTTGGGTGTAAATAATTTTAATTGTTAGGAAGAAGCTGTCCAATTTGTGCTTCGTGTACAGTAGGTATGAATATAGCCACACAAATAAAATACAATAAATCTAAATGAGATTAAATAGAAGTAATCTTTGTTTTACACGTGTTAAAGTCAGAAAAGGTATATTGTCAAATTTAGACAAGACATAGTCTTTAACAAGTTGTCACACTAGAAGTAAGTTCATTTTATAACATCTTTGCACATCAAATGTGGTAAAAATGTAAACTTGACCGAATAAAATGTCTGTGTTATCTTTGTTTTATTTTTCATTTTCAAAAATGAAACACTTTGTAATTTACGATCATGATGACACATATTCATGTGCTTATCAGTGAAATGTGACGTCGCCAGCTAAATTATATTTTCGTTTTGTGGAATCTGATACTTTCTGTTATATTTACGAGCGGGAATGTCCCTGGTTATGCGCATTAAGTAAATTCGTGGACGACACATAATCCCATGGTTTTACAAAATGACTCATGAAAAGATGCCTGCCAAAGAAAGCCCTTGGAAAAGATCAGATATCAAAGATAGATCCAGAAATTAGCTGCTGAAGTGTCAACATCATGACATTCTATCAATGCTTACTCAGGTCATTGACTTTTATGTCATATTATCTGAGAATATATATATCATTGTTCAAGTCGATAGGCATTGAACTTGAACCCACACTGACAAGGAAACTTTCTGATAATGTGCACAACTTAGGCAAATTTGTAGTCAAATCACGTCGTCACGTCCACAAACATGTGCCACTCAATAATGCCCATTTGAATTTCTATCTACTAGCTAATTTTTATGTTTCAAGACCAGGAATTGGCCGTCTTTTAGCACAGAAGTTGTCATCTTCAGTTCCTCTGTATTGATGTGTAGTTTGCCCAATACTATGAAAATATAAAGAAAAATAAATTAACCCTTCGTGCGCCGAAGCAAACTAAAGTCACTTTCACTATTTTGCCCACGTCACCGCATGGTGTACATGTTTTCAAACCTCCAACACCAGTGTGACTAAAGTTGCTTATGGTTGTACAGACTAGCATTTTGCTCTATCTAGGGACACTTTCCATGATCATGTAAACATCATGTAAACATGTAAATTATTTATAGAACATAATATTT
>JBCAUG010301858.1:0-17586 GCA_038406175.1 Haplosyllis leylae | reverse complement strand
CCCCCCCCCCCCCCCCCCCCCCCCCCCCCCCCCCCCCCCCCCCCCCCCCCCCCCCCCCCCCCCCCCCCCCCTCACCCAAGTATGTACATCAAAGCAGTACAATGACAAAATCAGATGCAGAACAACACAATGATAGTAAGGATTTTTCATGCACTACATATCAAAAAGTCTAAAATTGCAATTAAAATATCAAGAGGAGATCTCTTTAGGCCTGTAAATATTTTTGATAACTAGTAAGTTATCACTTTACAACATGTTAAATTATAGATTTCGAAACTAAAGGATAACTTCAATTCATTTACAAAATTTAGAAATATAGTGATGACAAAAAGGTATCAATGACCAGCATAATTTGGCAATCACCTCTGCCAAAGCAAAGTTATGGTTAAATCACGTAATCAAATGAGATGCTACACGATGCTGGGAAGCATTCTTGTATCAATTTTCATGCATAGTTTGGATGAGATTTCCAAGTTTATAGAAATCTTCTGTTGTGTTGTAAATGTTACACGACAGCCGAATCCAAGAATCAAAGGTGTTATCTTCATTGACATATGTTAACAGTTTAACCGCAACATTTATTTCTCTCGTTAGAAATTCCTCCAATTCAACATTATCCGCAACAGCCATCTAAAACCATAACATTTTGTGTTATTGTATTTTAAACGAAAGAATTTCAGGCTATTCTTAAGTATTCTATGGCATTGGTGGATTACGTAAACAAGTGCATAAAGTAAAACCATGATTTCTGATAGATATCACAGTAACTCCTGTAAAACTAATTGAATTTGTGATTAGTCATATGGAAGCGTCTAATTTAATTTAATTTTTGTATGCATGTGTGTAAAATTTATTATTCATAGGGAATCCTGGAAGATACAGAAAGCAGGTGGACAAATTTTAAAAACACAAGCATTAATTGTCTTTTAGTGCTCAGTTTTGCTCCTTTGATAATTTATGTATCTCCTCTCCCACTTTCTTAAAATCATCTAATGTGGTGTAGATTTGTCCAGATAATCTCAAGAATGTATCGAATGAGCCGTTTGGACCCTTGATGACAAGAATAACCATGAACATTTTACGTTCCTTAATGAAATGAGCCATTAATGGTTGATGGTCTCCAAACTGAGTCTGAAATACAGAAACAAAGAAATGAGGCTTAATTTTTGTTAAATGATAAAATCTGTAACCGAGAAAAGTTAGATTCCTGTAGTTACCAGGGTTTCCCTTTTCCTTAAATTTGGCTGTTGGGAAATGCCTTTACGGTGTAAATAATCTCAAGCAGCCAGGACCAATCAGTCAACTAAATTTATGTTCTTACAAACTACCGTCTTAAGTCTAAGATAAGAAAAAGAAAGACCATTTTGTAACAGATGGTGTGCCGGCTCTTACGGACAGATTGGATATTACGGAGGTTTATCCGCAAGCATTTCTTGCTGTTTTCTGAAATATCCCCGTTGTTTCTACCAACATACCGTTTTATTCCTTTCCGGAATAGGAAACTTTGGTATCGGGGGCATTCGAACCAGTCTCATGTACGGGGCCTCCATGTCCCTGGGTATCGGAAGTTTGTCCGTTCCCCACAATTTCACCAGATACTCGACGGCCTCATCCAGCATATTGGTCACGTACTTCTGCACAGCTTCCTGGAAAATTCATGTTCTTAACTCCAAAATAACAAGACTTAGTCAATGTTTAAAATGGATATTTTCATCTTTAAGGGTACTGAAACCCGCATTTAACACGAATAACTTTTACAAAACTTACAATTCCACCTATATCCTTGAAAAATTGCAAAGCCACCTTGGTGACGTTGTAGTTGGTGTTGTCTATTGTGGCTTGGTAGAAGTAATCCTTCTGGAACGGTTCCATTTTGTAGTAGTGTGACGTCACTAATGGACGCACCACGTCTTGGAATTTAGGGTGTATCCACAGGACAGCAGTACCTCGTGGACAGTACACCCATTTGTGCAGATTTCCTGTCAACACAAATCTTGATTACAGATTGACCACGGTAGATAGATCAAACTAGTGGAGTGTGCGTATTTGAATCGATATTTTTAGGCTGAATGGGGTTCTTAGATGTCATTTTTAGAGAGGTGCAAAGACATTTTATGAGATGTGCAGAAAGCGCAAATGCAAAGATCCTCCTAAAGGACCTTGTGGTAGGGACACCTTAATTTTTGTTTTGCACACAAAAGATTGTCTCTATGCAATTATGTCAAGTTTGGTGGTGAAGTTACGGCTTGGTCACACTGAACTGATCGTGATTCTTTCCATGTCCGATATTGGAAATAAATGGCTTGGTAACCCATTCAAAAATCGGTCAGTTCAGTGTGGACACTTCTGCATATTTCTATGTAAGCCAAATTTATCGGAAAGAAAATTGGACTCGGAAAAAATCTCGGCCAGTTCAGTGTGGCCAAGCCGTAAAGGTAGCATTGGTGTGTTTGCTTATACGGTATGATACAAATATGATAAGAGGTTCCCTTCAATTATCTCTTGCTGTAACTTCCAACAGGTTTTGGAGGACTGACGAACAGACTTGGAATCCATCAACCTAAATCCATCATAGTTGGGGGCACTGGCAGCGAGACTGCTGTTTCAACACTTCAATCCTTCAATGAAAACAACTTGGAGGTACGTTGTTTTAAGCATGCTAAAGCATATATGTGTTAACGCATTCGCTTTGATGAAGGCTTAAGGATTGCCACATAATTATACTGTTTGGTTTTGTTAACAATAAAAACACCCTGTTGTTTCAGCCGTTGAATGGTGCCACAAAAACAGTCAAGTCTGCAGATGACACGATGGGCGAATTAAAAGCACATCCCACCAAAAATGGGGTAAAGATAGTAATTTCAACCCCAGGACATTGTAACAAAATGAAAAAGAGAGTATCGTTTGCAGATGACATTGGACTTTCTTTGGAAGCAGTAAGAATAATAACAGAGTCCTCAGATACTCCTCCGAGATTGAGACCCGAAATACTATCGTCGATCACAGTGGGTGCAACAGCAGGTGTGACAGAAAAACCACCGTTGGTCCTCCAGTTTCCCCAGCCTGCATCGGACTATCTCGCATTCAGAGAAAAGGTGGAGAAAAACTGCGTTTCGTTGGAAAATGTGATTCTTAAGGACTACAATCTCATCGGTACAGTGAGGGTAAAGAACATTTCTTTCGAAAAGGCAGTTCGTGTGCGTTGCACTTTCGATGGGTGGGAGACGCACACAGACATCACTGCAAGTTACGTGCCAAATAACCCAGTTGTTGGACAGAGTTCTACTGCATCTCGTTATGACACTTTCAAGTTTGAGATGAGTGTTCCGCCCACGATGGATTTCAGCAAGAAAATTCAGTTCTGCGTCTGTTACGACGTCAATAACGCACAATACTGGGACAACAACGGTGGTGCCAATTACGAAGTGACGTCGGCAAATTGGAAGGAGATAGATAATTCAGTCTTCAGCATTGACTATGAGCGGGACTGGACATCTTACTCAAGCTGGAGTTCTGTCGACTCGTCGGTTCCATATTATTGATGGGGCTTACTGATAATTGTTGGAACAATTTTGATCTGCTTTTCTGAAAGCATCTCCAATAGTAAAGAAATACACGTACCAGTGTTGCATATTCATTCGTATGCAGCCATGTAATTCCTGGTACAGATGGGGAGAGTTTACAAGGCAACCAGTCCTCTTCCTCCCATGAATTTAAATTCTTCAAGAATTGCATTAAAGAATTGTTGGGTAACAAAGTTGCCCGTCCTGTTTACCACGTTGTAGCTTAGGAGACTTAACAAAGGTTTTATTTAATCAATGACATATGCGCACGTTAAGCATTGCTTATCTTGGATATGCCATCATGTGGTGTGAAGGTGCGACGAAAATGGTGCTGGTTTTCCATCCAACATGTACAATTTTGACTGTTTCATGCAGGGAACGTAAGCGGACGTAAATAAGCCTGTCTATCGAACAGACTTTGGCAGTTTGTCAGAGCGAGAATTCACTTGAATGGTTTCTTACAAGAAAGGCATGCAAACATTTTTGTATGAACATTTCGATTTTGAAACCCATTTCTTGTACAAGAATTTAGATTGTTTTTTTTACATTCACATCTTGCCAGAGAAATGTAGCATGTAAATGAGCTTTTTGGCCTCAGCACAGTTTACTTTGCGCAAGTATTATCATAGACGTAATTACAAATAGCATTGCGGGGAGCATGATTTGAATGACTTTGGTTGTAGCGTTGCAGAAAATAAATGCAAGAGGTCAATTTACGCAGAAATAATTTTTGATATGTAAAAGGATATTACATCTATCCATTCTCAAATACTTGTCTCTGTCCATCCTTTGAATGCCAAAATCTGGCAGACAGAAAAGTATCAGATGGCATTGGTATGGTTCAGAATGTCAGTGATGTAAATATTTAAATAATTGTTATGCACATATTTAACGTTGTTTGCTGTGATATAAAAAGGATAAGATAAATGGAATGAGAGACAAGTATTTTGAGTCGAGTTCGTGTTCCATCAAATTTCTGCAAAACCAAAATGTAAGTCCATTGTGCAATTGCTTGTAAATGTATCCTGACTACATATTTTCTATTTGTCTGGTCTGAATCCCAAAAAGGCAATCACTGTGACTAATTTTTTAAAAGTTTTACCGTGTACTCTTTGTTAACTTAAATCCTTTTAGGTGTAGATAGTGGTTTGGGGGAGTGTTGTGTTCTTTTCAAATAGGTCGATTATCAATAGCGAAGGTGATAATGTGTATTACAATTGTTTTACGATACACTTCAGTATTTTCAGTTGTTTGTTGTTTTTTTTTTTTTTGAGGTTGGACATTGCAGCTGTACGATTTTAGTACTTTGTTGGCAGTTACATCGTCATGATCAACCAGTAATATATATCAGTATTAATGTGAACAGCACTATTACATAGTTGATGATACTCCAGTGTCTGGTACACTGTCCACACAATTTACTAAAATGGTCTATTTTTACTTTTGTCAATTACACACTGAATGCGTAACTAGTAAAAGTCCGCTAAAATTGTACTGCAAAAATGGTTGTAATTAGAGTTGTTCTTCAGTGTTTCGAGTAGTACAACACCAATTTAGTACATGTATTTACAATTTAGTTTGCTAGGTATGTACATCTCTAAACATGAAGCATAACTGTAATTTCACAAGTGCAAAGAAATACGTATCATGGAGTCACTGTGACCCTGCAGATGAAGAAAATGTTTGATATGTTAATAATGCAAATTGCTATATTCACATTTAAAGACAATTTGATATTTGAATAAAACTGTATTATAGATGTACATTAAATGCGTCTTGTCTAGTGAAACGGTATTCAATGTCAAGCCTTCGTCAAAAGGGATCCGTGAGGGTCGCGTGTTTATCATTTCTTTATTTAGTTGTGGACATTGTCCTTGAAGTTCAGATTATCTCGGCAACGGGATAAGAGTATTTACCTGTATGCAACGAATTAATAGTCACTGTTTGACTTGGAATTAGATAGGACTATGAAATACATATTTGCGCAAAGGATTTTCATCTGGTTGCCAAAATGCTTGCATCTGAAAACTAATGTGGGCAAAGATAATTTTATTCCATTGGCACGATTAAAAAAAGTGAAGTTTGGTGTTTACAAGTAGAATTTTAGGTTGGTTGAATTGTGGAAATAGGTGCATAAAATTATATTCAGGTGAGCCTGTGCACCACAGCAGTTCCACTATTAAGGTTAATCGATAGCTTACACAGCTCCATTACTATTCAGTTAGACTTCGTGCTAAAGCATTGACTGTCGAAAATCAATACAAATCATAAAATGACTTCGTCCAGTCGCGGTGGCCGAGTGGATAGCACGTCTGCTTACTGTGCGGGAGGTCTCCCGCCATGCCAGCCGTCAAGAGGTAGGCAGGTGTCGCACTAGAGGTGAATCTAGGGAATCCATTGTGCGCAGGCCAGGAAGCATGCAAGTGAGGATCCACCCTGGCTTTGAAACCAGGCCAGACGTCACCAGAAGTCCAAAACAGGGGTATCAGTGGCCCCACGGGTAGGACATGTGTCCTCCAAAATTTTTTTTAAAAGTAGAATTATCACACAAGTGAGGCTGTTGCAGACTTTTCCAAGACTAGAAATCAACACTGCTGTCAAATACGGGCCACGCTAGTAATACTACATAGATCACCGGCTCAAACATTTTGTACTTAGTGGAATGGGTATTAAGTGGCGGTGCAAACAAGTGAATGTCTGATACAAATGGAAATATTCTTGGCCTCGAGGAAATTAACCTCCGAATATGTATCCATTTTTGCATTTGAGAATTCTTACGGTGAATAGGTCAGGTACATGTAGTTTCCGCGTGGCATTGACTTTCGTCCAAGGTCGAAAGGTGATAGACAAAGAAGTATCATACACTTCATTAGAATATTTAATCTTGGTTTAAGTGGGGTCCATGTAGTCTCCGTTCTATTAACTGTATTGAATAGTAAACAGTTTCTACATTTCCAACAACAATTGAGAAGGTGAGCTATTTTGAGTACATTCTAGACGTCTAGGATTGTTCCATTGATTATTAATAAGAAAGTTTTTGAATACATATATTGACCAGTTACACAGTGGACCCTGTCACAGCGAGTGCGAGCTATGAGTTAATGAGAATAAGTACAATTTGATAGCATTAGGTATAAAAATAGGGACAAAAATGTAAATTTGTTATTTCTTTCTGTGTGAATTTCAATATAGAAATCCAAAATACATTATTTTCTCTCAATGTAAGTCAAACCTGTTTTCTTTATTGTATAACCACATGTATTATTTGTAATGTCAAATATTCTGTCCTGAATTCTCTTCAATTGTCCCTGATTCCACCTTTGATTCTCTACAACATCATATTTTGTTGCAGAAAAAATCCTGGAATTTTGCAAAAATGATTAAATATCATGGAGAAATTGCATGAAACTGAAAAATATATCATTGAAGGTAAAAAGTGGTTAGCAACTGTGATTATAATTAGCATAATTTCATTTTGTTCACACTCTAGTATTATTTGTGTGAAAGACAGTATGGCAGTGGTGTCCAGATTACATATCCATATTGAATATGTCAGTCAGTGTTGGTGTTATTCATATGAAAAGGTGTCCTGTGAGGTTACTCATTACTCTAGTATTATTGATAGATGAGTTCTCTTCAAGTGGTCTCAAATTTTAAAGTTTTTTGTGCAGAAAATTGTTTTTAGAAATAAAATTAAGGAACTCAGTAAAAAGATAGAGTTGTACATATTCTGGAATGAAAATAATGTGTCAATTTGATTATATATTTTTGCTGATTAGCTATTTAAGGAGTATCTCAATTTACAAGTTATTAGTTGATACTTTATTCCTCATGTGTCTGGCATGTTGTATGGCAGTAAGGGTAGGTTTTTTTTTTGGATACTGTATGAATGGCATGTTTAAGGTTGTATGAATGGCATGTTTAAGGTTGGGTGAAGCTTTATGTAAACATTTATCTAAAAGTAATTGGATACCTAAATATTATTCGAAATATACCAGGAATTTTCTTGAAAAAAACCTGGAGAAATCATGGAGAAAAGTGGGAACCCTGTTGGACAAAACACATGTGAGATAATATCAAATTAAACAGGTTAAGGTTGCATTTAGAGAAAATAATGTATTTAGAGTTTCTATTCTGAAATTCACAAAGAATGAAATTGTTTTTTTGTCCCAAATCCTGGCCAAACTGTACCTTATTCTCATTAATTCATAGCTCAAACTTGTAACTCGAACTCGTAGTATATAGGTTGTGTCAGCTGAGAGAGACTGGTGATTTATTAGTCTCTTTGAGGAGACTATCTGTGTGCCACAACCAAAGTTGGAAAAAACACTTAACCCCCCCCCCCTACCCAGAAGCCTGTATACCGGTAGGTTGCCGTCTCGTTTTCAATTACGTTGTTGCCCAGTTCACCCACTTCTGCTTGGTCGTCCTGCTTTGTGAACCTTGTTTCGATGCGCTTAATCCAGCATCTTACTTAAGTCGCAATATATGTAATTTAAATTATTACATAAATTTACATACAGGCGTGACTACCCCAAATAGGTATCCCGACATGATATCAGGTGGGTCTTTTTTTTTTCATTTTAAGTTGAAATTGCTTTCCAGATTACTTTATAAGAACTTTTCTGTTTCGAAAGAAAGTGACAGGGAGATCTTACTTGATAATGCTACCAGAAAATTGCAACGCGCTACAAATGTACACAATGCATGGATTAAGACATTCGTCATGCTCTAAATTTATGATACAATGTAAAATAAATCAATGAAAGTAGTACATGAAATCACAGCTATTATAGTTAGTCATCATACCACAGCATTACTGTGCAGATTTCTTCATACTATTGTGGTTTAAATACAATGCATCTCCCCAGATATCACTCGCTATCTGTCACTTGTTGTCCCAAGTGGAACTTTTTGCAAGAGTATTGGTAAAAAGTTTGTAACTTTCAAAATGGGTATTCAAAAAATAACGCAACACCAAATAAGTGTTTTTATCAGGCCCAATGCAAAAACTTAATTTATCGTACGAAACATAACCAGAACGCAAGAATGTTCAGGCTACAGTATTACATATAAATTATAGCCTGCCAAGAAAAGTGCAGGAAGTGGTTGAGACTGAAGTGTTCTCTGTAGAAAAAAGTCTGTTAAACGTAACATGTAAAAGTTACATTCAATACACCAAAAAAGATATTTTGCAATACGTGGAAACGTCAATTTATTTCATTGACGTGATGTCAGTATGTGTTATTGCATACGTGTACAATTACGTAATACAACAACTAATGAAGCGTTTTCTCACCTTCAGCAAATAACTGATTTTAGGTGAACAATAGATTGATACACGTTATAAATGAATAATATTTACTTATCGATTTCTGTAATTTTTACAACCATGTGTTGCTTGGCTTTGCTACTTTAAACTGAAGAACATTGCCACAGACATAGGAATGAGGAATAGTCATGCGAATAATTGGATTTGGTAACATCGTGAGGCTTGAACAGCTGGTTCTTTCAATGAAACCTTAGGTGTAAGCTAGCTTCATTTTCAAATACTAACCAGCAGAGATTCATACGAGATGTAAAGAAGTGGCACAACGTCAAACGTAAACGGTTAACCCCAGACAATATATCGCTTCATTTCCCAGGGCCGTGGTTACTTTTCAAAACCTTCCCAAATGTGGAATATTTTCCAAAGAGAAACCAACATTTCAATGTATTGTTTTCTCAATTGATGTTACCCTGAAATACCACATGCAGTGGTTTGAAACAACCCGGTTGTTTACCTGACGTTTTGCTCACCAGACGTTCTTCATAGATAGGGTGACGTTTAGTCTTCCTGCTTACGTTTCATTGCCAGGATTTGTACTCGGGAGAAAAGATAGGAAAATGAACTTGGCCAACTGATTCAATAACAAGAAAGTCCCCCTGCGTGACCACAAGAGGTGTACCGCCCGCGGTGAAGCCAGTCTGGGGGTTATTCCTTGTCCTGTCTGAGGAATACCCCCTGTCCTGTCCGGGGAGGGGGTACCCCCCATCCTAAGGTACCTCATGGCTACATGCCTGACTTGGGTACCTCCTGGCTACAGGCCTGACTTGGGTACTTACTCCCCCCAGCTAAGGCCTGACTGGGGGGTACACCCCCCCCCACCAGCTACAGCCCCCCCCCCCCCAGGTTAACAGACAAACACCTGTATAAACATAACCTCCCCTCGTACGCGGGCGGCAATCTTTGGATTTTATTTGCGAATCGTTAAAGTTGGTATTCGTTCCTCGATTGCGCAGTTTTATGTTTTCGGCTGGTCTCTTCAGGAGCAAATCACAAAATCAACAATATATCGTGTGATCTTTCCTTCTTTTGTATTAAATATTATAACCTTCTCGTGCTATGCGGAATATTCCTACAATTTTACAACGTTTAAGAAATTTCAAATCGCGCTTACAAATTTTGGCAGAATAATTTAAACATCGATTCTCATGGAAACAGGTTACTTTCGAGAAGAATATTTGTTAATTGTGAGTATCAACACTTGATGGATTACTTTAGTGTTGTTCTCAGGTTGTATCTGATTCAAGTAAATACCGGAAATGTATGAATAAGGTATAAACACAAAAGTGAGCCACGTTTTCATCACGTGTGACAACGCAAAGTCAAAGTATGGTGAGTGCGATATTGCGCATGTATTAATCCTGCATCAAACATGATTGTACTTTCCTTCGTGAAAGGTGTTTTTAAAAAGTGGGAAACATTGACAACAATTACGTACATTTGCTCCAAAACAACTTTTTTTTCACTTCGTCTTCTTCAAACACCCTGAATAGAACTCAAAAGGAAATTTCATTAGAGGCCTGAAAACATTTGTTCAATAAATTTGTACACCCATCTGACTGGAATGAAGAAAGCTCGAAATAAATGTTCTGACACTTGTTTTCATGCAACAAAAATCCATATTTGCCAACTGCGCTAAAAGATCCATCGACTGAAAGCTGCCAAAACGTTTGGCTATGTGAAGGTCAAGGCATTGATGTCTATCCGAGTTGCAATAACTAGACTCTAGGAGGTACAACTTTTGTAATAGATGGATTTTGCGGTAATATGAGTGGCAAATTGTATATCCATGCGGTGTACTAGAATAAATAATACCATGCCAAATTGTGAGGGTTCATTAGTACACAAGATGATAACAAAATATGAAAAATAACTTTGAAGTCTGTGCTATGAACAACCGTGGTAAACAATTAATGGAACGTGTAAAAAGTATCAAAGGACATTCTTACACTATACAGGTCAAAAGTTAGGTTGATAAATTCCCAATGTGTGAGAGAGCGAATTACACTTAAACCATTTGCTTTATTTAAAGAAAAACCTCTTTTTCCTAAGTTTATCATTTATTTTTTTCCCCGTTTTCTCTGTTTCAGTTTTGTGACAAATTTCAATATTATTGGTGGCTCGTTAGAGTCACCTTAGTGGTTGATTGACAGTTTTTGCCCCAAAATTTTGGGCCGTGGTGGGGACCTACAAAGGCCTTTTGTAGCTCAGTGAGTATACATGGGGGGAGGATTCTACTTGGAGGTGGTGGGGACACCTCAACATAAAATTATGTAATCAAACTTTTTGTTGCCACAGGTGGTGGGGACCCTAAAACCTAGTATACAATATGCTTTGCCCCCTTCACTCCCCTTTGCTTCCCTTCACCCCCCCTTTGCCCCCTTCACTCCCTTCACCCCCCAGAATAGTCCAATAGTGCACATATCATTTGTCATCGGTGGCTTGTTAGAGTCACCATAGTGACCCCAAAATTTTGGATCTGTGGTGGCCTATGAAGGCCTTTTGTGGCTCCATGACTGTATATGAGATGGTGGTTGTACCTGCAGGTGGGGACCTAACCACTATATGTTGTAATCAAACTGTTTGTTGCCATAGGTGGTGGGGACCTTAAAACCTAGTGTAGAAGTACCTTTGCCCCCCTGTGCTCCCTTTGCCCCCTTTGCTTCCCTTCACTCCCCTTCACCCCCTTTGCTCCATTCACTCCCCTTCACTTCCTTTGCCCCTCTTTGCTCCCTTCATCCCTCCTTCACCCCTGCACTTCCCTTTGCCCCCCTTTGCTCGCTTGACACCCTTTGCCCCTAGGAATACTATGATCACAGGTCATGGGGACCCAAAAACCTAGTCTACAATTACCTTCACTCCCTTTGCTCCCCTTTGCCTCCCTTCACTCTCTTTGCTCCCTTCACCCCTGGAATACTATACTATGGTCACAGGTTGTAGGGACCCAAAAACCTAGTCTACAATTACCTTTGCCCCTTCACTCCCCTTGCCCCCCTTTGCTTCCTTCACCCCTTTGCCCCCAGAAATACTATAAATAGTGGTGCACTGTGAAAAACATCAAAGGGGGCCAAGGGAGCAAAGCAAGCAAGGGGGGAGAATTCTATACTAGGGTTTAGGGTGTGTAAAAGTGGGAGCAAGGGCTGTGATTTGGATAGAGGAGACTTGAGATGAATCCAATGGTGCAAGCAGATTGAATATCAGACCATTATTAAGGAAATTACAGTATACGCCTCTGTATACGCTGCCATATGCCTCTGTATACAATGCCATATACCTCTGTATATGCCACCATATGCTTCCATATATGCTGCAACACACCTCCATATATGCTGCCATATGCCTCCGTATACACTGCCATACGCCACTGTATATGGCGCCGTAGGGAGTGAAAGGGAGCGAATGAGCCACCTTGTGAAACTTTCACTGCCTGATATTTTTTCTTGTCACCTTAATTATTAACAAGGAAGCCAGTAGGCTTCATGCAGAGCTGTCGTTTCCACATGGAAACGACCAAACTCGTCATGTCCACCCCAAATCTCACTGCCAAGTCATGTGACCACCTCTCTCAGCCAATCGGAAGGCTCCATTCATTGAAATCTCTCAATAATTTCTGAAACTTGAGAGAAATCGCGAGATTTCACCAAAAAGATATTTCCCATTTAAAGAGCAACGCTGTTAAAACAGCTCTGCTAATAATTAAGGCTTCAAAGTTTACAAGCATACAATGGAATTAAAGTTTCAGTGGATCACATTAGAAATAAATTCCAACTTACAGAATTTATGGACTTACTGCAACTTCTGATGCCTTGTTCTCTTTAAACTTTTCCTTGGAATTTGTCATAAAACTGAAACTCAGAACACTGAAAAAATGAAATGATGAATTTTGGAAAAAGAAGAAGCGACAACCACTAAAACGAGCTAATACCCTAGGCCTGGTCCATGTGAGGTGACATGCTAAGGCTGTGTTCACACCAAGCGTCAGTGTCAGTATCAGCGTTGACGCTTTGGAAGGAATACATTGATTGCAATTGGTATGTTCAGACAGAATGACGCTGATGCTGGACAATAGCTTCCAGATCCATTACAAGCGTCAATCGCTAGTGCCAATGCTGACCCTGACGCTCCATATGAATAGACCTTAAAAG
Organism: Haplosyllis leylae; assembly: GCA_038406175.1. Taxonomy (NCBI): domain Eukaryota; kingdom Metazoa; phylum Annelida; class Polychaeta; order Phyllodocida; family Syllidae; genus Haplosyllis; species Haplosyllis leylae. Next base: position 4,552 of record JBCAUG010301858.1, on the reverse strand, counting down.
AGTATATTTCTGCCATTTTTTTTAAATACAGGAGTAGTGTAACTTGGTACGTGAAGTTTGAAAGAATAAAGTACCACATGTTGCGGTAAGTCCATAAATTCCGGCATGTGGGAATTTATTTCAATGTGATCCACTGAAACTTTAATCCCATGCTGGTAATTCCACGACAGAGTCAGAGAACAATTCCAAAGTGGTTGTTTTCTAGCAATCGAGTTTTTCCTAAATAATACAAATCTGACATTTCTGTACAAAGTTGACATCGAGGGTTTCAAAATCAGCAAAAAATAAAGTTGGCTTCAGTGGGATTTGAACTCACAACACAAACCATCTATGGATTAGAATCCCAATGCCTTGCCCACTCAGCCACAGAGACTTGTGTTGAACAAATGTGTTAAATCTAGAAATGATTCCAAGTCCCAAAAATGAAGTGGAGCATGACACAAAGTTAGAACATTCTGTTCAACACAAGTCTCTGTGGCTGAGTGGGTAAGACATTGGAATTCTAATCCATAGATGGTTGATGTTGTGAGTTCAAATCCCACTGGAGGCAACTTTATGTTTTGCTGATTTTGAAACCCTCTATGTCAATTTTGTACAAAAAACTCGAACAGCAGAAAATATCATGGACTTTCTCGTGGGGTTGTAATTTGCAATGTAGAATGCATATTGTCTGGGAATAGATAAACAGTCTTGATAACCCAGAAGATGGAAGACAGGTGTATCACGGATCAGAATCGCTCACTCTAGGATGATGAACTTCTGCATTGGTCAAACGAATTGATCTCCAGTACCAATCGAAGTTACACAATACTCCAAAACGTGTCAATATTCCATTTCCTCAATTTCCTTTTTGATTTGAGGTCTCTAAAACGTTATCAGTTTCCAAACCATCCACAGGTCAAACCTGGCCTTGGAGCTTTAACCAACCCCCTTAGAATTGAATGGGGAAAATACCGTCAGGATCTTACCTGCAGGTGCGCATTACAAGACACACAGCAAGTATTGTCAGCTGTGGTAATAAGATAGGGTAATGAATTATTAGACACTCTGAAAAGCATTAAAATATTTCAGAAATTCAGTAAAAAAAGAGAATATACTCCACCTCTTTGAACTTCAAAAGTGATCGTGCCGTATCTAGTGATAGCAAATCAAGAGACGCCTAAAAAACAACGGAATATTCCGTAGTGAACTCGCATTCAAAAAGCAAATTGCTTTTAAAAGTTACAATTCGGATTTACAACTTACTGGATTCCTTACACATGTCAGGCTGTCCTGTTGTAGTGAAACCTATTGCATAGGTCATGAAGTGTATATGCGGATTTCGACTGTAGGGGGTTTTCTGTGCTTTTTTTACACCTTCCAACAAAGGAAGAAATTTCTTGATTTGTTACGAAGGCGTTATCAGTACAGATTGGGAGAACATTAGTCAAAAGGCAAACGGGTACAAACAAATAAATAACACTGACTGCAAAATTTTCTCATCTTGATAGATCACAGCTTCCAAATTCCAGGCAATGGGGTAAACAAGTGTACTGCCGTCTTTCTGACACACCTTGTGAAATCTTCAGTTGGTTTTAGAGGTCAATAGATTTACCGGGCTTCTTGACCATTTCTATTTTGAAATTTGTGGAAAGTACCAATTAATTTATCATTTAAATGTAATGAAGTACAATTTTAATAACACATATGGTTTAAAGAAGTCAAACAGTTTTCAATAGGTTTGACAGGCTTGATAATTTTCTACTCTGAAATTTCTGGAAAGAACCAATTACTTTGTGACATTTTGTTCCCTGTGCTTGTCCTCGGTTCTGAAGAAAAGATGTTTCTTCAAAATATGGCTTTTGCATCAAGGCTTACGATGGTTAAAAATACTATACTTTACAGTGTTGCCATAATATTAATTGGGAAGTTAATGAAACAAAATCAGGGTCCAATGATACTTTAATTAGTTGTTATATTAAATAGATCTATATGGAGGAGTGAAGAATTTTAGTTAGGTGACTAGTTAAACCAGATGTATTCTGAAATAAATTCATTGAAAATGAGATTGAACTGAAGATTGGAAAACTTCTAGTTGAAAAATTCTAGTTTGGAATGATGGAACATTTTCTGATAATCTTTGATCTGCTATAATTATGTCAGCCATTATGGATGTGCACCACAATAAAAAATCAAAAATGGAAGAGTCATGACAGTCATTTCTATTGTATTTGGTAATGACTACTATCCAGTAAGGCTGGCAACATGTTCAAGTTTAAGATTGATCCTAATTTAGTGGCATTCAATTTTTATTGCAAGTTTCTATATTGAACCTGTGAGTAGTGGCAGTCTCTTTTTTGACTTCTGGTAATGGCTGCCATCCAAAATGGCTGACAAGATGATAGCTGATCAAAGATATGGTCACCAAATGTCATCTGTAGCCCAAGTGGAATTTAGAAGTTTTCCAAGTTTTCAAGTGTTTATTGCATTCCCACCTCTTTTGGATTCAATTTCACTTTGCATTAAATTATATTATTCACCTGGTGTGGAAAAAGTCCCCCTGTAAACTAATAAGGTACCTTTAAGAGTCACCAAATACAATATTTTTGCATTGAATACTAGATTTTAACAACGAACATTGCACGTGAGGTTGTCTGGGTTCATGTCATTCAGTACACATATATCTTAATCAGTGTCCTGATGCTGATTCAGCTAATGTATTTCTGTTTCCTTGTTTATAGTTGACTTGTGTCAAAAAATGTCCATTTATCCACATTCCACGAAGCTCAAATAATTCCTTTCCTATGTTTTACAATTAATTATCTTCTGAAACAAAACAGTGAATTTACATTTTCCCGCAGGCAGTTTTCAGCATTTTTGTGGTGGACTTTGGCATGCATTAGGAAAAAGTGATGACAGTAATTTCTTACTCAGTACACTAAGCTAACTTTAAAACGTATAACTGTGATCCTTCAACTTGAATTTAGCCTGATACCAGTGTAATGTATGATGTGATGTTCTATGTCAAACCTATTAACCTATTTTAGTGTACATTTCTACCATCGAGATTCGTTGGAAGAAGTAATCTTTGTTATTTTAACGCGGACCATTTTCAGCTTTGATCTTAATTGTACAATAAGTAAGAAAATGCATTAAAACGCATGGGCCCGCATAGTCACCTTGAAGCATGCAGGATTCAAATCATTTTCAGATAGATCTAAAGGGAGATGGCAACCATCTGCACAGAAAGAATTCCACATGGGGTAAGACATTTTGGGGATATTCAGAATAGAAATCAAAACAAATCAGTCAATTTTCAGATAGATCTAAAGGGAGATGGCAACCATCTGCACAGAAAGAATTCCACATGGGGTAAGACATTTTGGCGATATTCAGAATCGATTCAAGTTTTGTCATACAATTCTCTCGTCGTTTCCCACCAAAATATGCCAATCATGTCAATCCTTACTAATTTCACACTGGGTTCATGAAAGGATTTTGACGTTGACCTTTCGCTGATTGGCTCCAAAGAAATGATATGGAAAATCTCTTTCGGAAATCCAAACAAATCAGTCAATTTTCAGATAGATCAAAAGGGAGATGGCAACCATCTGTACAGAAAGAATTCCACATGGGGTAAGACATTTTGGAGATATTCAGAATAGAAATCCAAACACTGAAATACTAATCCTTTCAAACATAATTTGAATAAATGACTTACTAGTCAACATTATTTTGTGCTTTCGTGCCTTCCAAACACTAGTTTATTGGAAGCAATTATATTAAAGGTAAATATTTGAGTTCTTCTATTTTGAATTAAAAATAGACTAATTAGACTGGACTGAACTTTCTTTTCAAAAACAAAAAAAACCCCTGTATCCAAACCCCTGGCCTAATAACTAGAAGTCAGGAGTTAACCATTACGCCGAGAAGTCAACTGTGATTGCTGGACATAAATTCTCAGTAGACTTCATTCATGCTTGACTGATTCTAGATGAATAAGAGCAATTCGTCTTATTAAACAATCGTAGGAATAATACGATTGAAATACAGGTCGGACATGGATAACTTAGACTGATTAACAGTGCATTTTATCATTTAAATGATAAGGGGTAAACAATCTGAATTAAGTGGAACTTCGAATTAACTGTGTTCGAAATAACCGTGCCCAACCTGTACCTACATAACTATTGAGAAACAAATTTTGGAACTTATTGTAATAGCAATTCACCATACTTTTGATCGGTAAGGCTTTTCAGTTGAGTGTTGTCTTATTGACCGGGTCCTATATTGGCAATAAGGCTTTCTCTCTCCGTAGTCGGCGGTAAAAGTCTTACGCATCACGTAAAATAATAAAGAACGTGGTACTTGCGGTTCTGCACTCCGGTAGCAGGACTCCTCTGCGTGATAGCTAGGCTGCTGGTCAGTTGTGTTTGTAAAGGTGGGAACGCCACAAAGGGGCACGTGCCTACTTTATATACCCCGGTGAGAAGCCATACTATTGGTTATTGCGTAATTGGCTGTTTAGCTGGTAGCTGTCAGCGGTTACGGCTTGTGTATATTTATAGCCCTT
>JBCAUG010301747.1:0-17588 GCA_038406175.1 Haplosyllis leylae | reverse complement strand
CCCCAACTCCCTTAACCCCCACCCACCCCATACCCCCTTGACTCCCACCACCCCTGGACCCTCACCCACCCACCCCCATACCCCCTTGACCCATACCACCCCTTGGCAGAGTTTTGTGTACAGTTTTGGTCACTATTCCATGGGCAGGACTACCTAGTCTTATCGAGTTCCATTCGAAAGACAATTATTTGTTCTTTTGACGTTTGTTGCAAAACAATATGAAGATGATGCACAGAGCCTTCAAAGTTCTGTAAGAAAATTTAGTTTTATTGAATTTTGTTGTAGATTTCCAGGCTTGGCGAATCAATTGCTGAGTGCCCCAGATTGAAGGTGCTACGGGTGCAGGAAAATTGCCTGGAACTTAAGTCTTTTTCGTCAAGAATATTAAAGGAGTCCAAAATTTCATTATTGGCAGTGGAAGGTAATTTATTTGACATGAAGGCATTCCATGATGTAGATGGCTATGATGAGGTAAGAGTCCATTTTTATCATTATATACTATCCATTTCCCATAATTAACCATTTTTCTTAATTCTTCAGAATACTAACATGTGTGCTCAAAAAAGGGTCGATAAGTGAAAAAAATGGAAATAAGTATCAGGGTTTTTTTTCGGAGGGAAGAAGGAGTCTAACTTTGTAGTGCTGTAAGCACAAAATTGCACATGTTAACAAAAAAATTAGATTTCAACTTATTTGTTAAATTTTTGGAAAATTCACCAATTTCTTTGTTTTTTACTTTGAAAAATAAATTAATTGTCAGGGAATTTTGAACCGACACAAATGTGGCAACCCTGAAACTTCTTATCATCCACAGTGGGAAATTTCAAATCTGGATTAAATTCATAGCAGCGCATCAGTTAACATTGCAGAAATGCGTAGAACAGCGGCGGTGTTTGAAATGACTGATTAGGTTTCCTTTATCACCATCACATACTATTTACTACAAATTTATTCTCGACCAGTACATTTTGGGCTGAAAAGCGGATGGACAGACAGATAGACAGAACCTTACAATTTAAAGGCTTATTCACACATACAGACACAGACATCGATAAAAGTTTAGCATTATGCCAATGGATCGGGCCGAAATTCGGGCTAAATGGGTTCCAGGCCCATTTAGCCCAAATTTCATCCGATTACCATTAGCACAATGCTAAACTTCATCGGTCCGAATATCAGTATCTGTGTCGGTACGTGTGAATAAACCTTTACTGTCATAACTTTCCTTTCATTTATATTATAGTACATGGAAAGATACACAGCAACCAAGAAGAAGTTATGATTGGAACTACTAATTGCGCAATGGGAAGGTTTTTAATTTTCCAGATTTATTTTTATTCTCAGTGCGAACACATGAAGGTTTAGTCTTACATCAATCCTGACGAGTTAGCAAATACAGTACAACCGTATTGAACTTACTATAGCGCCACTCATTTATGAGCAGGAAAGAAATGTCCAAAAGTATTCTAAATTATACTACTTTGTTTAGATACTGTCTGTACTCAATATATTTCATTTTTGGCTGCTTTACCTCAGCAGTCATAATGAGTGAAATTCTGACTATCCATTGAACTAATTTAGATTTGACTTGTTTCCTTGTACTTGATTTTTGATACGAATCGTTAATCAACCAGGCTTCTTCTGAATAGATTAAAGAACCCTTATTGGGTAAGTTCTCCTATGCGGTGATGGTAAGGGTGATACTGCACAAAGAACTTCGATGTGTCAGCTTTGCTCAAAATACACGTGATTTGATTTGCGTCACCACTGACACTGTTCAACTTTGATCACAACTTTAACGTTACGCGTGAATTGATTTCAAATTCAAAAGTAAAAGTGTAAGGTAACGAGAAAAGCGTGAACGATTTTTTCCATCAGAAGTACCGTTCAGTTGTGCAAAATTACAGAAAGGAGAAAAGAATGGCCGATGGTAGAAAGTCTCGTGGTTTCAATGTAACATTGGTAAATCTGCAAACGGTTATTTCTGTCTGTCGAGATGTTTGTTGTAAATTTTGTCCAAATCGGTTGCGCATTTGGGTGCATTTCGAAACTACGAAATATTGGAAAACGAAAGTAGCTGCGAGAGTTGGTTAGATATATTTTAATCATTGGGTTACCGCTCAAGGGAAAAATATTTTCTCTGGGTCAGGGAAATGTAGGGTAATTTCGAAAAAATATTAGGAGTCTTGTTATGACAATTTAATTTACTTTAAAAACTGCTTAGTCTTGCTTGGCTTACCACCGATCTAATTTGAAATCCCCTTCCCCAAAACAATTTTGCCTCACTTCGTACGGCATCAATTTTCCCGAACGACCTTGTCGACATTTCCGTGTCATGTGCATTATTGTCAACATTAATTACTTGTCGTAAAAAAAACCCCAGCCTTTTTGCTTCGAAAAACATAGTGGCGGAGAATTTTAATACGGAAACTCGTAACATTACATTTTTTTTTCCGGAAATGCATTGTGGTCTGTCTTACTTTGCTTTGATTTTGACCAAATCCAACTCTGAAATACACATGTATATTTTAACTGAAAGTGGAATAATTTCATGTAATCGGTCAAAGTGAGTCAAATAACAAAGAAGACGCGGAATAACAAAACAAGACAAATGAAAAAAAGTTTTTGAAAAATATAAAATATCTGTCTAGTCAATTGCGTTTGCTCTGTTTCGTCTTTTAGTCACATTCCTAATTGACAGCATCCCTTGCGCTGCAATTAAAACATTGGCTATCTAAATAAAGTAGTGTACATGGACGTAGGAAAAAACTTCTAGAAATATCTGTAAAAGTATTAATTCTTTTCTACTCAAATTCAAAATGTTTCAATGTATGTACATTTAAAATGAAAATAAATGTTGCCCCAAGTTTGTAAGTGTATTTTATTTCCTGTATTACTTTTTACGAGTTGCAATACTCTTTGTTGCATAAAATAGCAGCTAAAATGAAAAAAAAAAACAAACTCCGGGCTGAAGCAAAAATTTCTTTTTCTTTTGGAAATCTGAAGTACAAATACACTTGTCGCAGTATACGCCCTTGCGGATGTGAGTTCATCTGCGCATTTTTACAAAAAAATTCAGGCAATGGCAGTAGATTTAAATAAGACACATTTGTTCAGAGATGGATACCGAACTCATAACCATTCACTTGAAATGCCAAATTTTTGAAAAAAATCTATCGATAAAGAAAGTGGTGGTTGGGGGCGTCCCGCCAAATGCATTGTGGATATGTCCAACGTATCAACAAAATATGCTATCTACAAAGCTGTAATCAGGAGAGCTATCCAAAATTATTGGACAGACCATGACTAAGCCGACTGCTATTTGATGACATGATGCATCTCATCGACCTTTGGGGAGATACGACTTTTGACTTTTTATTACTTGCTTGGATACCGCACATGTACACGGGTTAGTTTCCATTACAGCTGTAATGATTCTTCCGTGGCTGATTTCCAGGTCGATTGACCAAATTTATGTCCATTCAAAGAAAATATTTTCATCGAAGCAATTTTTAGGACAACATTATTCACCGAACAGGTAACACAACTCAACTGAAAATCAAAAGATTGGTCCACATTTGTAGTGTGAAAAGTGTCAGGTTACTCGGAGGGATAACATACAACAAAATGATGCTCAATTCATCGTAATTAGAGATATTCAAGAAGGCTGCTTGATGTTTGGTCAATAAAACGCGAGTTTAAGAAAAACTATGATAAGTATGAGATTGAAACTACATGTATTTTTATTATTTAAAAGTCATAAACAAAAGTGAATTTTCAGTACGTCTGTTCAAATTTTTTATGCCATAAGATTGTGGAATGAATTTGAATGCTCTTTTTTTAACATGCGAAAATGCTAGCAAAAAGTTGTCAGTGTATTTTTGTGCCCTACATCATAAACAATACATATTCCTGACGATTCCGATTAAGTGAACTCAGCGATTCACAAAAAATATGGCAATTTCTATGTGCACAACCTTCAGAAACCATTAAAGCAACACTTGAGTACAGGAGTACTATGAACTTTAAAATGCGATAGAAAAAAATACACAAGTTAGTCTAACTTTTTAATGGTGATGATACACATCAAATTCTACGCAGGATGGTTCATACACGTACATATTTATTGCATCTCTTATTCTCCCTACTGAGGCTGAGTGAATATTTTCTACATTTCGGAGATACATGATTGTTCTCAATGAAAATCATGTAGGGTGACATCATAAGTTAACATCCTATCCAAAGTTATGACTAGAAAGCCAAGAAAAGTTAGATTTCATCGTTCGTCTTTATATCACCACAACATATTTCTATTTAAGAAGAACTCTGGTACTTGCTACTCCACTATTCTCTGTTTTTTTTACATGGAATGATACCTACAATGTACATGCATCAGTCGTCTACTAGTAACAATAAGAAAAGACGTAAACAGTGAACTTAACGTAACATGTATCTCACCCATAAACATAAATAAAATAAATTTTTAGCTGGCTACAGACTATGGAATATCACGATATACCAATAGGAAGATTTGAAAAATAAAATCTACATGTGTAAACATTTACAGATTTAGTCTTCAGCTACGAACAAGTTTCCCCTCTAACATAACATCTTTTGAAAGCTTGATTAAAAAAGGCTGAGCATTTTCGTTAAAAAACAAACAAAAACAGGACAATTTTTTTTAAAAATGGGGAAAAATGATATGCACAATTCCTTATTTCACACAATCATGGAACGATAATATTAGTCGAGATAGATGGAAGCTTTTGTCTGAAGCACAGTTTGTCATGTTAGAGAAGAACTTGTTTCATCTGACACTTGTTCCAGGTATCCTAAACATTTTCTGCGAAAAATGCTAAAAGTTGTTAACATTAAAAGCGACTTCTTTGGATTACTATACATTTATACATGGTCAAAGACGCGGCAAATATGAACTGAAAAAATGACTTCAGAATAGAAATTGTTACACAGCAATATACAAGCACAGTACTGGACATATCACAATTCAACAACGCACACAATTGTGAGCATCTGAAGTTTAGTTTTAGTACCTGTTCTTTTATATACCTGTATAAACTGGGACTAGAAATCTATTTTTCTTAAAGTTCAATTGTTCAATTCATTTTTACCATGTTGAGCTCTGGTGTTATTATCTTACTTCTGAATATAATCAATGCGTTCACACACATTGCCAATCCTGTTAAGCTGTACTTCTGGGTTTAATCTGTACATATTTACAAAAAAAAAAAACAAAAAGAAAAAAACAGTGCGTTAACTTTATAGCTTTTTTAAACATTTACTATCAGGTAAATAACAAATATGTTGACCTTAAATAAATTTTACAAAAAAAAACCCCCAAAAAACAAATTTTAAATACTGAAAAAAATTGCAGCACTGTAAGAAAACAAAGAGTTTCAAAACTGAAAACCTAACGCATTGCTCATTTACAAAGTGAAAAACGTATAACATAAGAAGTATTTCTCTTCCTTCGTATGGAAGCGTACGGCGAGTTATTCATCTTGCTTCACAATTTCCTAGTCTTTGGTTATTGAAGTACCGAAAGTTGCAAGCAGCCACACTAGCAATGATCCCTGGTTTGGCGCAGGTGACGGTAGCTCAACCATGTCTCTCGAGTACAATGATGAGTACAATGAAACTCTTTGCTTGGCAAAATTGTAGAATAGGTCAGTATCACTTTTCCGCAATGGAAGTTTTCGGTTGGGCATCTTATTGCCACTATTGATTCCGTAATATCTTGTTCGCACGCTTGTTTGCAGTCTGCACTCGTGAGTCCAAAGATCCGGCCTGAACGCGCGAATCAACACACACAGCGAAAATAAAGAACAGAAAACAAAAAATAATATTCAATTTATGTAAGCGAAGAACCACACATGACTACACAACTTACCAACCCAAAAACATCAAAGTAAAACATATTCTTAAGTATTGTGCAGTGTTGTACACGGTGTCACCTCCGATACAATATTACAATGACAAGCTAGGAGCTGAGATTGAATTGTACGTCTTTAGTAGTGCAGGTAGGAGAATATTCGTTCTATATTTCAAAGTAGCAGGATACACATGCTTATCACAGGTATCAATTGGTGCCATGCACTCGAACAGAATGGGATTACATCATTAAAATGAAATTTCCTAAATTAATTACGTTTCCCCTACAAAAAATCACAATGAAAAATAAAAATATCTACAATAGAGACAATGATAATGAAAAACTCTAAGCAAGAGAAACACAATACTTCTGCATAAATTTACTGGATACACCGACTTCTGTTCCACCTACAACTGAACGTAACAATGTGAAAACAAAAACCTAATAAATTCTACTACAAACAAGGATGAACACAACGCTGGAATGTACACCATGGTGATGATTTACGAAAGAGAGGTCAAGAGATTGTTAGCATTGGCACTGCAATTGCAACGGTAGTGGCAGCAAATATATCAAATATTTGATCCACATAAAGATGAAAATATCATGCTGGACTAGGCTATCAATACCAAGTGTTTAATATGTGTAAAAATGCACTAGTAAATTGGAATACAAGAAGACTGGTTCACAGTCGGTTTGTGTATGCTCCGCTACGTGGATAAGAGGAGAGTATGCTGGATGCTGCCGGCAATCTCCACCCCACCCCAAGGGGCGTTTAGTTTGCCAGCAGCTTGGTTGCACGCTTGTTTGCTTCCCGGATACGCTCTTCGTTTGAAGTTCCCTAAAATTATAAAATAACATAACTTATACTGTACACGCGAGGCATTGAAATATTGAAGGGCACCTGAAAAAAGACTGCTTAGTTGGCATGGCACGCCACATTAAATGGCCATGTGCTTAAATGTCTGACCACAGCTTTCCACTTCTTTCCCTAACAACATGTGACTGGCCGCAAACAATTATCCGAAATCGATTTTACACGCCCACTCTTCTTTCTGAAGTCAAAACTGGTAGATATAACTTGTCCTTCGTTCGTTTAGCACTCGTCATATCAACGTAAATCTCACCCAAATGATTCACATCAAAATGAAAACTTCACACACTAGGATATCAAACAGAAAATGCTGCACCTGACTATTTCTGGTAGCTTTAATGACATATACATTTGTCAATTTTGAACAAAATGGCCATGATTTAACGAACGCTACTCATGGAGTGGACCTATCACAGTTCAGCTGTTTGCTGCCTTAACTAAATCTGTTGTGCTCCGGCCGTAAATCCTGCTGACAATGGTAATTACAGTTAAATGAAGTTGAAAATCCACTGCTGTCCGCCTGAAGTAATGACCAATTCCAATCCCCTCACCCTTCTGGCTTTTCTTGCATTTTTATTGCCATATAGAAACAAAAATTCCGTATATATGTCAACAATTTTGATAACATTCCTCGGCATTAGAATAGGAAATTGGTATGTCCTTCCTTATCAAAGAGGCTCAGCTACTACAAAGATCCAGTTTTATTTGCAAGATTTTATGCCAGACGTTCCTTATTCTAATCTCAAGTGTTTCCCCCTATTTTGGGATAGAGTTTAAAAAAATTGATGTAGATGTTTTGCAAATAGGCGTACACTGTAACAATCCTAATTTGTTGCGACAAATTCGTTGGCTGCATTTTTCTAGCATCTTCCGAATGACTACGTGCTTTGAAAGGCTTTGTGTACTCTCCAGCGAGGAACATACTAAAATAACCTCGTAGCGAGTAAATTATCTAGATTACTGACATCCCTGACAGAGACTACGAACAGAGAAATGCACACTCTGTGCTTCAAATCCCTTTTGCATGACTGTACTATTCATAGATGCTGTTCATCAAAGATTAGTCCAGTGCATAAATAATACATTGTCTTTAGTTTAATACTCCAGAGATAAAGATAAAATGAGCTTTTGAGATCAGATGATCGACTTTCTGAAATTAATGGGGCCTACTGAGTGACACAGAAACTATTGTGAATCCTTGATACCAAAACTGCCTCGGTTGCTCTGTTTGAATTTCTTAAGTTACTTGGGTTCCCGCTTCCGAAGAAATCCTGCCATGTTTAATCAATTAAAAAATTCCTACAAAGTGCCAATTAGAATCTTACAAAGTAACAGTAAATGATGACGGAAGCGTCCGACTACTTAGATATCATGAAGTGTGTTTGCGAGTCTCTTTGAGGCAAATTATAGAAGTAATAATACAATGCAGCCAGCAAAAAGAGACCACGGTGAAGGGAACTCATGAGACCATATAGCTCCCACAGGATACAGCGCCGGGGATATGCCTCTTGCGTTTTCACGCAGGACTTTCTTGTTAAAAATTGTTTTCAGTGCTTCAGAGATTGTTCATATTACTGTTTTTTAAAAAGGGCAACTTGCTTTGTGGATGTGTGAAGTTCTGGAAACTATTTCTCAAAAGATAGTTTTTATCACACCCAATATCTGAGCAAATATACAATAAACGTGTTCATGCCAACATTAGTCTCATAAATCAGCATTCAGAAAGGCAACGGTTATCACAAATAACGAAAACATATTTGTCTGTCTGAAAAGTCAAAAGACTTGTGAAACGTAATAGCCGGAAAAACAGTGGGCTAACTTTTCTACGATATTGAATAAGGAAAACCGTTACTTGTCCTTTATGACAAAAAAGCAAAGAAAATGTAAAAAACCTCAAAATGTGCTAATTATTTGACCATTAAGGGAGACACTAGGTATCAAAGTTGAGAGTTTTAGAGAATCACATTTTTGCATCCCTTTATTCCGAAAATTCTAGCTTTTACAGGTGGAAACGGTCTGTGGTATGAAAATAGTGACATTACCTTCTGGTTGATTCTGTCTATCTGTCTATTCTGCTGCTCGATTTCACTTCCCATATCTACAGCCATATTTCTGAGATTAGTGATCATACCGCTCACTTCAGTCATGTTCTGTTCCATCTCATCTTCACGTGCATCATTTGTTATCCTGTTCCAAAAAGAAATTATTGACATATCTAGGCTTAAACATGTATTCTGTCATTAGAATAACAAAATGATATTGACATTTAACCATTCGGCCTAAATTTAATAAAGTACTGAGGGTTCGTAAAAGAAAAAGGCAGGTAGCCTGCCACGACAGTGAAAGTTCAAAGCGTGATTTACTTTATTTCAATATTTGCTGTCAATACCAGTTTCAGATATTTACCTGTCCTAGAAAGTTAAACCAAATGTTTCTGATCGATAATTTCTAAGATTTCCAACTTCTGTCTTTTGTTAACTTTTCTTGTGTCTTGTTTTGATGGTGTCACGAAAGGTATACGATCATGAAAGGTATGCGACTGTTACAAAAACTAATGGTTGATGATGATCATAAAAGACGTAGCGAAACTACTTTTAAATCTCGAATAAAGAACACTGAAACCGTAAACTTGATTTCTCTCATTAAAATAAGTCCGAATTTCCCCAACAATCTATCATTATTCATGTTGTTGTTGTTCGTGAAGTACAGGTGTACGCATTTAAGATTGAGATGAACAACAAGAACAAGAAAGAACAAGAAAGCGACAGAGTCACACACGTGTATGATTCCTCTTCAATGAAGCAAGCAACAGATTTAATCTCTACAATGCAAACAAATGCGTTGGGTATAATATCCGCAATTCGTACCTTGTAATCATCTGGCCTTGAAATCCTCCCTGATCTCCCACTACGACTCGGGGACCGTCCGTGTTCACTTTTCCGTCGTCATCTTTGTTCCATGTGTTGGCGTACTCACTACCCTTCTCAAAGTTTTTGCCTCTGCAAAAGTGAAAAGAAAATTTGTTTTAGTATTTTTGGCGAAAATAGGATAATTATTTTGTAATTGTAACAATTCCGACAAGCATGAATCGCACAGGTTCCTTACAGCAAGTCCCGCCTATGGCTTCATTACAACTCCATTAGAACTTGAGAGTGGCTTCATAAGAATTGACGCTTATCAATCACGGCGGGATCCTTTGTGTCAATAATTTCAATGGTTACTTGGAAAAGCAGAAATAAATGATTCCATTGAACAGCTTTCATACCAGGAACTGATTACGCTTTCCCAATTCTCTCCACTACGCACATAAGAGGAATATTATGGACGTATTGTGCTTACAAAGATGACACCTTTATTTTTCAATCGTGCTGGACCTTAACATAACAACAGTACTATGAGAAATATTCTACCGCACCTTGAAAATCAAAGTCCAATTATGTAGTAAATTATTTGTCCGATACTGCATCGATATTTAAGGCTGTCTGATGATTTTACATAACTATAATCTCAGCTCCCATTTTTGAAACCTATAAATGAAAATTATGTGGTCCTTCTCCAAACTGATTGCGTTTATCAACTCATACATGGGACTGCCTACTATGGAAATTGCCTAACAGAGAAAAGGTCTGACCTGGATCAATGCCCAAGGTTACACAAAGAATAGCAACCAAGTGAGTATCTAATGTGGACAAACCAATGCAAGCCCCAAATTTGTCGACGTGAAACTAGAGCAACAAAATCAATGAAACTATCACGTAACCTTAGGGTTGTTCATATCGAGAGAACCCAAAACTAAAAGCGAAAAATTAGTTTGATATTAATCATTTCCTACGTGAACGTTCCACTTAATATTACTGAAGAGAAGTCGAAGAACAAGGCTTGAGCAACATTGCGAAGAAATGGATGTGAGCACTGTGATGAGCAAGTGCTACGAATACTCGCTTGAAACATTCCAAACATAACAGCTTGGGCACGAAAGGAAAAGCAGAAGATTCTTTTGATTGGAATGAACCGTAATATTCCGCGCACATGTTTCTCAAATACATGAACCATGCAGGCCTTCCAACCTATTTTTTCCGATTTCCTAGATGTTTTCCTATATTTTTTTTGGAAGATTTTTTTTTTGTAAGAAAAATTTAACAATTTCGCAAAATTATAAATGTCTTTGAAGAAATACCTACTTTGTTTCAGCTTGGAAAAAAAGACATTTGTGAAAAAAAGAGCTACAATGCATGTCTAATGAAAGATCATATGAATTTGCCTTTTTGCAAATGTAAGGTAGTTCATCAGCAAAAAAATCAAAGGTGGTGGAAGAAATGACAATGTCTTTGCACAGTTGTGCTGAGACAACGGTTTTGGACCTCACAGCCCAATTTACAACACTTTTAAATCAGACCTTGAACAGGGAGCCTACTTTTTATACTCTCTGCCTTGAATGTGAGAAATCCGAGTTTGATGTTTTGACGTGGAACCATAAATTGCCATCCGCACATGTGGATAAGTAATAATTTCACTCTAGTCTGTTTGTTTGTCTGCCTGTTCAGGCTGTAACTTTTCAGCTGTTTTAGCTTGGAACTTCCTTTTCAGTATACAAATACATCTTCACCATTGGGCCAAGATCAAATGAATAAACTTCCATATGCTTGTGCATTTTACTAAAACCTGCTTGAAAGATTGAGGTCATCTCAAGATCAAAGTTGTTGCAAAAACTTCAAATGTACCCTGGATACTCCTCTGTAAATCACCAATTGACACTGAACCTCTATGTAATTGACCCTTTATGTAATTAGCACTTTAATCATTAAACCCCAATACAGAAAATACTTGATGCGGCCATATCTCAAGAGGCTAAAATTTTCCATAACAGAAAAAAAGCATGTTAGGGAAAATATTTTTAAAGCGCTTCGATTATATGTGGGAAGGTTGAGGATGAAACATGTAAAATTTGGATTTCAGCATGAAAATAAAAATCTGAGAAGCAACATATACCATTGCTTTCTGTAATTCTTCATACAAAGTAGACTCTAGGGACATGACTGCTTCTGCATCTACACATATATTGTCTGTAACTAAACCACACAATGTAACGTGGAAAGTTAATGGGAGTCAAGCTTCTCCTAAAATCAATTACGCAGCAGCTTAAGCATCATGTAACAGACAAAATTCATTTTAAAGAATTTTTATCACACAGCAAATATCCTGAAAGAAGCAACATGACAGAGGCATTCAGGTTATCCGAGAACTACATTAAGGTCTTGTAAAAAAGGATGCGATTGACTGAAATGCATTCGACCCTCAACCAAAAGGATTCAGCCTCGACCAGTTTGTGTTGTAAGAGAATTTTCTGTCATTGTGTCCTGACCAGGTTTCTTTAGACTTCAATCATTGTGCATATTAACGCGCTCTGTCTGTATCTGTGAATGTTTTTGGTGATTGTTCTTTGAGCAGAAAATGTATTTATTCGCAGGTATTAACGAAACGAAAGTTTAAATTTTATGGCCCACTTGTAAATACAGTGTAGACTCGACAACGCAATGCACACATAAAGAACAATCAGCATTCTGTCCAGCCAGTTTTAGTTAATGTTAGTTTAGTTAATGTTCAGTTAATGTTGTCAAACTTATTTAATGTTCTTAAGTTAATGTTCATAACTTTATTTAATGTTCTTAATTTTAGTGTTCTTGACTTTACATAATGTTCAAAATTTCAATTAATATACTTAAGCAATATTGAGTAATGTTCTTAACTTTAGTTTATGTTCAGAACTTTATTAAATATTGTTCACTTTAGTAATGTTCCTAACTTTGTTTTATTTAATGTTCTTAACTCTAGTCAATGTTCCTAACTTTATTTAATGTTCCAAACAAGGTTTTGTTGTTTTTTTGTAAAGAAAATTTTTGACAAAAAATTGAATTCTGATGAAGTTTTTGGTGGCTCGTTAGTCACCTTAGTGGTTGAGTCGAGGGATTCGTAACATCCTGTCCCAAGCCTTTGGCAGTTTTATGATAATTTGGCCTACTTTAACCTGCATTCATTGGTTGGAATTTGTTTACACAGAATGCTGCCATGACTTCATTTTGCATGCCACTAATTGGGTCAACAACGCAACGGCATCCTTTTTTGTGGTCAAAAAAGTCAGATGCTTAGACTCTCCTAAAATGCATCTTTGTGTTCAAAAATATTTGAATTCTGATGAATCTTTTTTATTGAATTTTGTTTTGGAACTTTTACTCAGAGACTCCCAAAACACATTTTTGAAATCTGATAAAAACGTTTTTTCCCCCTTTTGCCAGCCATTTTGGTAAAATTTTCTTGGGCTTAGAGAATGTGTTGCATGGAATTTTTTGTTCAGGATGATGCCAAGAATCTAAAACCAGTGAAATCTGGAAAGGGGGGTGGGGATCGACGGACATACGTGGGGACACCACAGTGACAACATATCATCGCTTCGCTCTTGATACGGCGTGACAAAGTCAACGATTAGTTTCAGGAACGACGTTTAGTTACGACATGATTCACACAATATTATACTGGAGTAGGGCAATGAAATGACAGGAACCCGAAATGCGATTCCAAAATGTTTACTACTGTTAGGTAACCAGACCGCTTCTCCATTGATTGCATTAACGTTGCTGTCCGGGGTGCTAAAGATGTGACGGTTTGGCGCCTGTTTTGGGCATAAAAAGTTAACCTCCCAACGTACGGTTGTTAGACATGTAAGGGAGCGGGATGCATTGTGCTCAAAGCAAATGAGAAAAAGAGAAAAGAAATCAGTGCTAATGGTATTTTGTTTCTCCTAATAAAACTTGGTAAGCATACAGCATTGATGTCACAACAATAAATGTAAATGGAATAACATTTCATATATATATCTTTTCACTTATTAATGTGCCCCACAATCACAACAAAAGTGGGCAAAAGTAAATAATGTGAAACCTTGCACGATTCATTGTTAACGTATAACGTAAAACATTGATCAACGCGAATAGACGTCTGCTCCCTCATGGAATTTGATTGCTTCTACTTTTTTCAATTTTATGACAAAATTACTCGAATCATTGACATTCAACGATGAAATACGAACTAACAATGGTATTAGGTTGTGTTAATTATGTCCAAATGAATGAAAGTTGTATCATATGCAAAAGGACAATCCTTCAGGCACAATCAAATGATGTGTTGGCGACATTCGGTCTTCAACTACAATTACTTCATAAATCTTGAAAAAAAAATCCGTTTGTCTTACTTCTTCCACGGCAGTACACACAGCCCGCAGCATTTTTCCATTCCTTCAAGGTTTTTCTCTGCATCCTTCATATCTTTGTTAATCTGATCCATACCCTCGTCAATACGGTCCAATTGTTCTGTAACATGACATTAACACAACGTTAACACTTCAACGACAAAAAAACGCCAATGCGCAACATAAACATTTACCTTTTGGATAACATGGGACAGAAGGATCACGCAAATGATACACGCGTACCCAGTTTATCCACAACTTACTATTATGTAATTCATGGCTTGTTACCGGCCGCATTCCGGGGGAATGGGGAAGGTACTGTTTTCACAGGTGTCTGTCTGTCCACAGGGTGGGGGGTGTGTACCCAGTTGGGTCCAAATCCCAGGGGGTGGGGGAGGGGGTACCCAAGCCGGGGAAGGGGGGTACCCCCCCCCCCCCAGGATAGGACAGAAGAACAAGCACTGGCTATGCGGCGGGCGGTATGCCTCTGGCGTTCACGCAGGAGGACTTCCTTGTTTCAATTATTCTTACTAAGCAGCTGAGTGTTTGAAGATCAAGCCATCTTCAGAACTTTATCGTGGCAAAACGAGGTACACACAATTCCATATTTCAACAGAACAATGAACAATGAACGGAACCTCGAAATTTGAACAAGTTTCACAGGATTTAGTGGCTCACTTTTTCCAAGGAAGGGTAAATAAACCGCAACATTTCTCTAATTCATCAAAGTTCTCTTCGGTTTCCCTTACATGTTGGTTTATTTCGAGAACCCTTTTATCTTGCTCATCTAACGCATCTAGAATTAGGTTAGGTCCGCTATTTATGACTAATCTATTACAACATAATTTACGAATACTTGTACGATTAATTACATTCAGCGTGTTTAAACAATATCAATGCGCTTGGTTTTTCTTCCAAAGTGTCTGAATAACAAAATTCATTGTCAAAATTGTTTTCAATTTTTTGAAACACCACATTAATTTCAGTAATAATCACATCTTCTGAAGGTGATAATTGTCAAAACGCTGAATGTATGACTTGAACAAAACCTACACAAATCTTTAGTTCAATGCTAAGTATGGTTTTCTTTCTTCTTTTGTTTTTGGAATAAAATTATAAGTTGCTCTTGGGGATACATTACCTCCCTGTGCATCTAACATTGTTATAGTTTTCACACCAATATCCTGGCTCTGGTATAAAGAAGAACCAAGTGAAGAAAATAATAATTGTACACATAGATACCACAGTGACAGGGATGTCGTTAAGTTTTGATAATGGGTGGCACATCCGGGCCAGTGGAAGGCAATTTCAGATGGCCCAGATCAGATTTGAGCGGCCCAGATTAAATACAATTTCAAAAATAGCATTGGTGATTAACATTTGTAGGGTGAACAGTTACTGAGGCCTGTTTTTTTCCTCCAACTGAGAGATTCATTAGATCCAGGATGCCCCAGAACAACTTGAGGTAGCCGATCAGGGCCAGTAGAGTGCCAAACCAGGTGGCCCAGAGGTCTGCGGTCCAGAGGTAACGACATGCCTGCATTCGATGTAGTAAGCACTTGATTTTCTAAACTATTAAAAACAACATTAAAATCAAGGCCAGAACATTTTGAAAAACACCAAAGAATGTTACTAATCAACTAACATCAATCTATTTTATAAACAGTGATGACAACAGATACAAATGTTACGTTGTTTTAATTTTGATTAAAATGTTACTTTATTTTAACAATCATGTTTTACAACATGAAAAAAAGGAAAATTGGAATAATAAAGAATGTGAAATGTGAAGACCGTAGAATTGGCAAGTAAATTAAACTTAATAAAATAAAAAACAATTTTTATCAAGAGTCATATCAATTACGGCATATTTCACAAGGCAGGTCATCACCATTGTAAAATAGAAACCAGCATTAGAACAACAAACTTATGTACTGAAAAAGAAACATATAAGACAACAGAAAAAGCAAATTAATGAATGCCACCGACATAATAATAAAGTAGAGGAACTGTAATAAAAATAACAATGTTAATATTTATGAGAAATATAAAGAAAGTGCCCAATTGCAAAGCATGCTCTCCTTCACGTTCCGAGTTTCAATGTTCTGCATATTATGTTCCCAACACATCAAAATAGATCACTCACAAGAGCATGCTTTTTGAACAACCAGAGGACAGGGATCAAGAGACAAAAGCTTCAAAGCATTAATCACACGGTGTCCCTCTTGAGGTCATCTGCTACATACCTCCTTGTTCGTCCAGCATAACAAGTGTTCTGATTCCTGCATCCTTACTCTGTGCGAAGAATTAACATTACATTTAGGTTAACTTTGCAAACGATTCCGGGGACATTAACACCTGTTACTGCCATTCTAATTCATTTTTAAAAGTCGGCTTGGAATCGAGTACATGGTATGTAAAGTTTGGCGTTCTTGACTGTCTGATCGATGCTGCAAGGTGGACTAAATATACAGGTATAATTATACGATCCGATTTCCGTGAGCTTCTCAGTTAATACCCCTGGAGTTTACAAACAAATTTCGATCGAACTTCAATTTCGCCACATGCAAATGGACACAACTGCAAGACCAACCATCAGTTACCCTACACATTACGAATCCGTTAAATTGGCCAAGTTGAGGAGACGATAATCGGATATTCACTTAATACAGTAATGAACTCAGTTTATAATTTTTTATAAATTTTTTCTTGAGGATTTGGGCAAAGAATCTCCCTTTGTTCTGTTCATTTTGACTCTAAATCCATTCTAGGAGTGAAAGAGTTTCACATGCTGACTCGTATGTTAAGTAGTAGAGCTACACTGGTTAAATGGACAGGTTAACTATCCCAAGCTGTGTTGTAATGGGATCTTGGTCTTTGACTTGTTCCGTAAATATGTTTTGGAACTGGTGGACTCTCTGTGCTCTTCCCACAGATATAAAGACTCGTCCTCTGCTACCCCCAGATTGTGAACAAACTGTAATGGAGTGAAGTCAATTGTGGCAAAAAAGCTGCTGCAAATTGGAGGTTTTGCCCTGCAGCAGCTCTGATTTTTCCATGTTATTTCAATAGAAATTTTACAGTTTATAACTTTAACTTACATAAACAGAAATTCAACTACACATAACAAAACGTTTGCATGAAAATAATTAGTTAGAATTATGGAGGAGCAAAAACAGTGCAGGCATAGGTGCTGCCCTGCATCTCAAGTCAGTTTCTGCTCTGTAGCCTATCCACACAGCCCTGTTTCAGTCCTCTCCATTGCAAACAATACACAGTAATCAATCTAGGTAGGATGAGGATGAGGACGCTTGATATCTATAGCTCTTCCATGTCCTTCTACGTCCTTTACACACACTGCTGTGTCTCCTTACACGGTCTTCAGTGCCCCTTACATGGCCTTCTTCACCCCGCACGTGCAACTTTTACATCCTTCTGCACCCCTTGTGTGCCATTTCTCCACCACTTGCATCCATGACCTTCTGTGTCCCTTACATTGGCCATTCTGCATCATTGACATGTCCCTTGTATGTACAGACCTTTATTACCGACCGCGTACGTAGTACGGAGGGAGGTTATGT
>JBCAUG010301746.1:0-32994 GCA_038406175.1 Haplosyllis leylae | reverse complement strand
AGATTCAGGATACAATTGTTGCCACTAACAGAACGTTCCATGAGCGGGTAAGGACAACGCTAATAAACTCCAATAAGAAGAAATATTTGACACTGTATGGGAATGAAATCGTCCCTCTTACAAAACTCATTAATTTCGATTTGTCGATATTACAGAAACATTACAGGAACAAAGTCCCTGATGACTTACAGTCTGAAGGCCGCCAATTTTCCTACATTATTGATGGCCAGATGGAACAGTTTAATAGTATTAAAACATCAATAAACTCAAAATTATTAGATTCAGTCAGACGTGTTGACAACCGAATTAGGGATCCAGAAATTGTTACCGACTTTGTATCTCAAGGGTCTCAACAACGAGTCAACACACCTCACAGTAATCAGACGTCAAGTACAGTATCGTCAGCCAATTACGATGTCAGTTCTGTAACGAATGTATCTGATGCAGTACATTTGCAACCCACATTTGACAATTTCACACATATTGGTGGCACAACGAAAAATGTATCAAATAATTTGCAAAATATTCCCCTCCATTCACAAGTAATCAACCCATCCAAGTCCAATTTTGTTGACAATCGGGATTCAACATTCATCCCATTTAACAATGTTCCGCCAGCCACAGCATCACGTACTAGATACAACGAACCATGCTCGTGGTATTCTATACCAGAACACCAGTTCACCCATGATGTTCAATCTCACCACTCATCAAAACGAATTAAACGTGAAGTTTTCCAAAACTACTGTGGTGAATCTTCATTAAATGAGGATACTACTGACTACTCAACATTTTATGACCAATTCAATCTAAAACCCAAAACGGAATTCATTAAAAGGTACAGTCAAATACAATCAAAATGTCAGGACGAAGTTTTGGCTCGTCTACATGAACCATCTCTGGATTAAAAAAAAAAAGAAAAAAAAAATGTTTCAAAAATATAAATTTAATATTCTGGCAAGAATTGTAAATATACACTAGTTAGAAAACTTGACAACAGACGAAATGCATATAAACGCAATGTTAGCCTAAAATAATATATAATTTCTTTAGCTTATCTATGCTCTTTTGCCTAATTTCCAATAACGTCCACAATTTTCTCAAAATGCACTATATCTAATCCCAAAGTTCTTGTATTCATGTGCACATGTTACCGTAGAAGCACTTACTACTACTACTTAGCATACTTATTTTATGCACAAAATAACTTACATAATACACTCGAAATATCACATCTGTAAATAATTGGCACATGAACTTCATGTATATTCTTATTTTCAAGGGAAAAAAAAAAGAAAAAAAATGGCAAGGATATATATTTCCGGAATACATAATGTAATCCGCAGTGAACCTGAAATAACCCAACTTATCCTGGAAACATGTAAAAAAGAACAACGATAAAGTCTTAAGTTAACTGGAATTGCAAGAAGCTAACAAGAGAGTTCAATAAATGTCATAGTTCCTTCATGACTAACCGAATAGCTAGTTAAAAAAAAAAAAAAAAAGAAAAAAAAAGCAAAAAACAGAAACAAGAACAAAAAATAAAGCTCTGAAACGGGTTCTTCTAGATGTACTTAACGGGTTCCTTTAGATGTACTTACTTGGATCATTACTTGCGTAAAATGTTGTTTTTACATATGCTTCCGCATCTTTCATCACGTATGTTTACATAGAAAAATAAATGTGAATTTGGTAAATTCAGGTTGTAACTTCAAACTTCAGTTTTTGCACCTTTTCGATGGTGGAGAGTAGTTGCACGAACTTGACATTTCAGTGAAAGAACGTTTCAACAATTTTCGTAACTCGTTGTTAATATGTGGACTGAACGTGTAGTTTTGGAAGTCTTCATTAATAATATCTCCATCTGCGTTTTTGTATTCGTTCATTATCTTGTCACATGTACTAAAAACCACATTTTTCAAATAGTTGAAAGTTGGATCGGGTATTTCTTCCCAGTGTTTGACGGTCATATTTATGTCAATACTGACATTTCCCGTTAGTAGACCACACATTTCCATTGATTTGAAATATTTGACTTTAGTGCAGAGTGGCGGGTCAGCCACGATAGTGTCACAATCATCGTCAAAACTCGAACTATCCATTAGTTTTGTTCCATTGTCTCCGTCACTTTGAAAAAGTGAATTCGTCTCGAAATCGAGCGACTGATCCTCTTCTACAACTGGTCCATTTTCTGCAACAATTCCTACATCTTCAACATCTTGTAGGGCAAGGCTGTGTAACGTGTTCTTCTTTCTGTTACCGTGTTTTTGTATCCCTTCCAATAAAGCAATGAGTTCCCCAAATATTAAATTTGGTACAAAAGCGATTAAAGAACTACTTTGTGATCCGAATAAATATGTGCGGCTTTTTAAGTCTAAGTAGTTCTTCAGATGGGGATTGAAAGTGATGACTACATCTTTTTTTGGAGACAGGACAGTTATTCTAGTAATCATGTCCTTTTCTGCTCGTGTTACACTTGCTGATTTCTCCAATAAATGATTTTCAATGTCTGAAAAGTACAGTCGCATATTCCGATCCGGGGCATGGCGAAGAAATATTGCATTTTTTTCATGGTAACGTAGGTCACATGTCTGTGTCTTCTCACATTCAGAAGTGTCTTCAATTTGGTAATTGCTTTCTGACTCAAGTGACAGGAGTTCATTTTTAATCTGCGTGCTGCTGTTCAAAAACTCCTTCTCAAATGATGTGTCCCTTTCATTAGGTTCACATGTTAATGTAATCTCGTCCGATTGTATCTGAACGTTTATGCCAGAATCGAGTGAAAGGACTTCATCGTCTATCTTCATACTCGTGTTCAAATACTCGTTATCATAAATCCCAATTGTTTCAGTTAGGGAGTTGGCACTCGTAAATGTTGGCATGTCATCTTTGTTCCCAGAATCCAGTGAAATGACTTCAATTTCTGTTTGGGTACCCCTGTTGAAAAACACTGTGTCACCCATTCCAATAGTGCCCTTTTGAGTATCACAATTTTTTGAAACATCTTCATCCGTTTGACTCGATACATGTGCAGACCTTTTCTTCAAATTCCGAACCAAGCCACAAATTAATTTCTTCTTGAGAACATAGCGCAGTGTAGTGTCAAACAAACTGCTAGGAGAAGAGCATTTAAATAATGGTCTTTCTTTCTTGTTTGACCCGTTGACATTCTCATCCATAACATCCCAGAGGAAGGCATAGTGCTCCATAGAAAGTTTATCACGCCTGAAAAGTTTAGGAAAAATTTTAACAATGAGTACTGTTTTCCTTTGTGTACATGTCTACAGTCTTTAGTGTTTGTAATCATGAATTTTAAAAAGATTTCCCAAAAAAAAAAAAAAAAACTGGATGACAGTTACACGTTAAAAATGTCCCAGGGAGGAACAATTAAACAGAATCGTAGAAAAGTGACAATTGTATTACTTTTGGTATTTATTTTACCTTGTCAACTCCTTTCCGTCAATGTATTTGACAAAAGCATTCCTGTAGTTTGCTCTAGCATAAACATAGGTGTTCCGTGCGATCCCCGCTGTGAACGAGAACAAATTGAAGTTAACAAATTTCAAAATTTTAACTCCTTTGTGTGTGTCTTAAAATATTAATGCACTTTAGGCACTTCTAAAGATTTTTATTTGATATTATGGGTTGTAATGGTCTTGTCAAAATGTTTCTTGTTTTGTTACGCAACATGATATACTTACGTCTGAGTTTCAATTTATTTTCGATCGCTTGAAAGGCACGGTTCCTGTATTCACTGAGCTGGTAGTGAGGATGTCTAATGTTCCAAAGACATTCTTCACATTGTAACGGTTCGGCAAAAGACACATAATCATAATGTGAAGATTTAACTAGTGTATTCCTAGAATTCTGAACAAGTACCTTTTTGTACGGCATGGTTACTGAAGTCACGTTTTCACTGGAGCTAAAAATAGTGACGGCAAATTTCACACTTCCGGCAAAGTGTCTGAATACCTATTCATGGATAAATCACGTGACATTAAATACTGTAATGTGATTTAAATGCCTCTAAACTGCCTAATACCGCCCATAAAAATACGTATTTCATCCAAGAATCTGCTTACATAAGCGTTATTTGGAGAATCACACCACTAGGACTATTTGCTAAGTTTTTAGGTCATATTACTACGCGCGTCTCTTTCTAACTGCGTCATTTCACTTCTGAACAGCGTATCAAAGACACCAGGCAGTAACCGGCGGAAACATGAGCAATAAAAAAAGCCCAAAACTAGAGATGCAACGGAAGCGAGTAATTAGAGATTATTCTGATTTTTTCCGGTAAGTGACAGTATCTTTTGATTTGTTATATATTATATCCTTGATAGTGTAGTTTTAACGAGAAACGTATGAAAATACTATTTGTTCTCTCCCTAAAGGAAAAAAATGTCGGAGATGTAAAGTGTTTTTGAAATGCGTTTACATAGATAGTAAATTGAGATTCAAATTGGGAATCACATTCGAAGATGCATTTGTAATAACTTACTGATGTAGACATTATAAAGGATTATTAGTTTATTGATTCTTAGATTCTTCATTGTTGTTTTTTTTCAGTGGAGCGGATATAGAGGATAGGCGAAGAACGTATGAATATTTTGATGCAAATAATATGCTGCCGGTCAAATGCAGACGGTTGACAGAAGAGCAATTAGCTGAGCAGCCCCCTGTGCCTCAAAAGCCTGCATGCATACCATCATGGGTAGCTGCTAAAGATCCGCGCAACTGTCCGACCATGCTGTTCCATGACGGAAGAGAATTCTGTTATGCTGCCCTGCTATTGAGAGATCCCGTCGTAGCACTGCCGATATGCATAGGGAACACATCCGATTATAAAGATTTTGCAAAATGGCTAGGCCCCAGGGCGGCGGCGGATGCTATGGTAGAGAAAGGAGGACTGGTTCTTCGAAATGTAATAATAACCATGTTGTCCACAGTATTAGGAACCCTTTTGTCATACAGAGATGCGGTGAAAGCAAAGGTGGAGAAAGGAGGAAAGACGGTCACTCAAGAAGCAATAAATAAAACCCAGTGCACATGGAATTCTGTGGGAAGAGGTTAGTTATTTTTAAGTGAATATGATAAGACAACGATAAGAAAGACACAATTGTGAAATGTTTTATCTAGGTTTGAATTACAAAACACTGATTTTTTAACTCTTACATAATGGTTGCGGGTAAATATATAGTAATCTCTGTACTCTAACTGTGGTTAAAATCCAGTTGACTTCCCTATAAGGGTGTCGAAATGGCTCAATTGTCTAGTGACACATGCCACCTTTTGCACTCAAGAAACATCAAAATTTTTAAACCACAATAATTTTTA
This sequence comes from Haplosyllis leylae, assembly GCA_038406175.1. NCBI lineage: Eukaryota > Metazoa > Annelida > Polychaeta > Phyllodocida > Syllidae > Haplosyllis > Haplosyllis leylae. The sequence goes on along the minus strand of JBCAUG010301746.1, from coordinate 27,657 downwards.
AAGAAAATCCTTTTGTACATATGAAGGGATGTGGATTGCGATATACCGGTAGATAAAAAACAGAGTTCCTTGGAAAAAGCTAATCGAAAATTACTACAAAATGAAAAGATGTGTTGCTTCTTTGTAATGTAAAATTGAAATGTGCTCATTTGGAACGAAACACGACGGCATAGTGCATAAAAGTTGAACACAACTCAATCTGTTGCCATCACTTTTTCAATTGTCTGTTTATAAGTGAATAGCAATTATTTCTGCAATACAAGTGTATTGAACAATTATGTAAACTATTCAATACTATTAGTTCATGTTTCACCTCCGTGCATTAATTTCGGATAACGCATGGTGCATAATGTAAATTAAATGTGAATGAAATGTTAAACTGCACTGCTTCAAGCTTAAGACAAAGTAATTTATCATCTATCAATCCACGATGAGTAAATTAAATGTTGCATACTGCCCATTAGAATGGGGAAAATTGTGACATGTACGTAAAATGTTTCCATTTCTTTTTTACAGAATCCGTTTTTCAACACGCTCTTGACCTTGTCAAGAAAGAGTTCAATGAAAAGAGGGGTGGAGTAAGTGAAGAAATCTTGGGTTGGATTCGAGGCAGAAAAGGAGAAATAAAAAATGCCGTATTTCGTATCTGCGAAGATGCTCAAGGCCGAGGACACACCAACGGAGAAGCGAAGAGGTGGGCATCTGGAGTTTTCAAACTACTCACCCTCGGTTTATTGATAGACTGCAAAGACGAGGATTTAATTCCGCATATCGAGGACTTGGACAACACTGTACCAGGTAACATATGTTAAATTTAGAATTGTTGTAGTAAAGAAAATTTGGTAAACGATTTGTTTAGTGTATAAGTATGTATGTTGTAAATATAAAAATTTATTAGTCCCCGATAGGAGAATATCTGTGATCAATTCACTATTTGTGAGTAGATGATTAGAACTTCAACATCAACTACAGTCATACTCCCCCCCTCCCCCCTCTCCGAAAGGACAATATGCGTCATGAATTCACTATTTCTGAGTAGATCATTTGAACTTTAACATAGCTACAATCATCTTAACCCCCCCCCCCGCACCCCCATCCCCACCCCCGAAATGAGTGAAGTGTGTGGAGGATGTTGGGGAGACTAAATATTTGACAGGGTACGGTCAACATTGTTGTTGGCGATGTGAAGTGAAGGAATAATTTATTTTTTGGCCAATACTCTACAGTAAAGATTTTCATATTGTAGGGGAAGCAAAAAGTGACGCACTTTCTTCCGCTTACATGCATCTCCCCGCAATCCACCGTGGATCGGGCGTGGACGAAGAGGCCGACTTCTATTTCAAAGAATTCCCCGCTGAGGAGTTCTATGTGCAGCCAATGATAGACGAAGCGGCGGAAATGGTGAGAAGCAACACAATAACATTTATCCCACCAACACATTCGCACGCTCACGATTATGTTCTGTCGAAGGACGATATGTACCCCATTGTAACGGGTGAAGCTATGTCGGGGAAGGAATACAAGGAGGAAGCAAATAAAATCATGCCTGGTATAACCAAAGTACTTAATGTGTACGATTGTGCTGTGGGAATGACATCCCGCGATGATGCATGTGACATCTCCTTCTATAGGCTGAGCAAAAAACCATGGAAAGGGGGGCTGGTCTTCCCCGTTATTGAGGGTATCTCGTTAAGCTTGCGGAATACAGACGAAACTAACTACCCAATGTATATTTCGTCCTTGCTAACAGCTCTGCAAATGTCCGTACTCACTTGGCTTAGAGAGAACGCTAATAAGGTCCACCGCCCTTCACCCAGAACTTTACCTAATATGAGATCAGAAGGTCAACAGTTTGAAAGGGGCACCCCCGTTACAGTTCCAGGTGTTTATGGGGGTCCAAATATCACTTGGGCTGCTGAGATTTCGGCAGATATGCTGAAATTATATCTCAAAGGGGCCGACAATGAACACACAAAATCATCATTTCCCCGAGCTTTCAAAGATGCAAATGACGACATCCCAATGCCTAAGGCAACAGAAACACAGACATGTATTAGTGGGGAGAAAGTGGTTTTATCTTTAGTAGACTCTAGAGGGAAGAGTAGAGTGGAAATTGTTAAAACTCAGTACGGAACGACGTCGCCAATTGTCCCTCGTGTGAGTAACGTAGAATGTGGAGAAGGGGGCGAGTTGTTTGAATTTATGGAGGGGATTGAGACGGTTGAAGGGGCGGAAGGGGGTCAAATGTTTGGAGGTGGAGAGGGCGGTGAAAGGTTTAACGTTGGAGATGACGGTTACAAGTTAGTGAGTGACCAGGACGGTGATGGTTGTGAGGCGGTCAAGGGTGATGACCTGTTCGAAGACTCGGTGGGGGACGAAACTCCTGAAGGTGGGGAAGACCGTGATAGTGTAGAAAGAGATGTGGAGGTCAAAACCCCTAAAAGTGTAAAGGACGGTGACAGTGTTTAGTTGGAAATGTAAAGGGGAGTCGTTCAGTAAAGAAAATTGTGATTGTAAAAAAGGGTCAAAGGGGGTAAAAACTGAACTACAACTTATAATGAAACGTTTATGTCTAAACACGATGAAAGTGAGGTGGTTAACGGCTCTGAGACTGAAGACTATTGGTGTTGAATTACTTATTAACGGCCAATGTTAATAATACTCCAATTGTGTCGTTTTTAAAAGAAGTGATTGTGTGTCGGGTTACTACATCAGTTGAATAGAATTTTCATTATCTGTATTCTTGTAACTATTTTCAAGCTTCCAGAATATTTTATATATTGTTAAACGCATTTAAAATTCGCTATGTAGCATATTTCAGAAGGAAGTATTTAAATATTTTAAAATTTTACTTCCTATAGTTTGTATGTTTTTTTGTTTTTGTTTTTTTTTTCCATTAAGCAATTTGCCAAGTACAGAGTTGGAAGAAAGACAAGTTCTAAATGAGTATCTTTTTTTCAAATTTGGAAAGAACCGTTTTTTACTTTAACAAAATAACTCAACACAGAATGACAGAAGCTATTTCTTAACATTTGGAAACTACGCTCCTTATGCCAAGCAGAGAATTTTGAATTTTGGTCCATTGTTGCAAACGATGTAGTTTGGGCATTTTCCGGATGAAACAGTGTTTGAGCCAAATTTATGAAAAATTTTTGTATACTTGTATTCAAAGGTGCCATTCTTTTTCAAGTATTTTTTTTTAAGAAATACAACATGATTTCACACATGTGGAACGAGTAAATTTAATATATAATCGAGATATTATCAACTTAGTATTTATTGAGAAAAAAGTTTTCTATGTAAATATTTAAAACATTGCTGTAAAGTGGTAAAAAAAGTCAATGGAATTGAAGTGTATCAACTTACAAATTTCGAATAACTAACGTGTGAACAAGAAAGGGAGAGATGTTATTGGATTGAAGTGTGTACAACTTTTTTGTAATTTTTGCTTAAGTAGTGTCGGAGAAATAAATAGTTAAAGAATTTTAAAAAATTTTCTCTTTTGTTTTTTTTTGAAATGGAGAGGAGATGTATGTTTTATCATTATTTAGATATTTGTATGAGTAATAAATGTGCGACATGCGTGAATTATTACTTGAAAGTTCCCGTAGCCTACTGAGAAGTTTCCGGATTTAAACCGGAATGTTCCCAAAGAAATGTGGTGTTCTGCAGATGTAGGGAGATGTAATGTAGAAAAATTATTTAATGAGTAAAACATGCGTGAATTATTGCCTAAAAGTACCCGTAGCCTTATGAGCAGTTTCCGGATTTGAACCGGAATCTCCACAAAGATATGTGGTGTTCTACATTAAACTAAACCGCTTTACTAATAGTGCGGCCCACCAAGGTTAGTGAGATGTAGAAAAATTATTTAATGAGTAAAACATGCGTGAATTATTGCCTAAAAGTACCCGTAGCTTTCCGGATTTGAACCGGAATCTCCAGAAAGATATGTGGTGTTCTACATTAAACTAAACCGCTTTACTAATTGCGGCCCACCAAGGTTAGTGAGTTTTCGAAGAATTAGTTTAAGCTTTAATGGGTGTGGAGAGCATGTTTGGTGAAAATAAATATATTTCATGAGATATCGTATATCTCGTGATAAAAAAACAGGTCGCACAAATTGGGTAAACACAACAAAGTAAATGGTATGATGAAACTGATGATAGTGAGTATTAAATTTTTTTTCGGGCATCACTTGACTGAAGTTGTAACAAAAAGGATCAAAATCAGACGTCGCTTTAGTTGTCTCGATGTGATTTGGCCGGATGGAAAGTCTAAGGTCACTTCGATGGAGCTATACCAGCAGGAAAATGTCAATAGCTCTGATGTAATCAGACATCAATTAATTTCAACACAAAAATGAAAGATTTGATATCGACATTGACATTCGGCACAGAACCTCTGTTGGTTGCAGTGGTAACAGGACAGTTAGCTAAATCAGGTCTCTTTTGAATTATGAAATACTATACGATTTACATCGTCACAGGCCAGTCTTCATGCGAACATTTGTCAAGTTCTACAAAATAATTTTCCAAATCTTCTAAATTTTTCGTAAGCTCTAAAAAATTATTTCTCAAATATTTGCTTCAGTAACATATCAATTCCATGGTCAATTGAATTTCCTTTATGTGACGAATTTTTAAAGAACTTTTTGGGGGACCACTTTCTCTGATGCCAATGTCACCCTCCTTTTTGATTCTAGTGACATCCGCCCTGGGTTTTAAATGGAAGTTTGTATCATTGTCCCGACATCGTCGTACTTTACTGATAATTATTCTGTGTGTCTCCACATTTTGAAATGAAAAGCAAAGCCAAGTAAATGTGGTTGTACTCTAGTAGATGTTAAAGTTAAGGCATTCCCAATGAGTGGCAAGTGAACCCCATCCCCTGGCCTTACCATATCTTGAGTACCCCTGGTCTCCTTGGGTAATACCCTTGTACGGAATGTATATTACCTTGCACAGAACCAGCGTAGATCATTCGCTTACATGACTATTCTGATTCATTTCTCTTTTCATGTTTGGAAACACCTCCTCATGTTCATGGACGAGAGTATTAGTAAATACTCATGTTAAATTAAATTAACAAAGGGCATACACTACAGACTTACGTAGGCTACGATAAATTTCATCTCAAAATTTTAAGGCAAAGTTTCGCTTTCTCTTTCTCCTGAGTTCAAACTGGCTCTAGGTAAATGGTCAGTGTGGTCAACAGATAATAGGGCTGGTCCAGCGGATGCATACCAGTCCGTTTGAAGTAACATCTATGGTTGGATATTTGAAATCAGTTGTCATACGTTTAACAATGAGGCTAAATACTTGTGAGAAAACACTCTCATCTGCAGATGCAGATAAGGAGAGTATCCAGACAAGCTCCATCATTAACAAATTTCCCTATAGTATTCCATGTATGAACAATATCAATGACTATCGCACTGTAGCTATTATAATACAACACATACAATACACAAATTAGGTGGGAGAGCATTGTGTATACTTCTCTGGTTGACGTATGAAGGTAATATATTCTGACAGCTGATACGATTGTGAAGCTGGAAAAGTGTTATGATGACAAGATTCAGAAAATTGCTAAAATGGAAATTTTTCAGTTTCAATTTATTTCAGTTAAGTTTTTTCTTTTTGTTTAAGGTCAAATTTCACAACTTGGATGGGAATTCGCCATACTTCATACAAAAAGACATTTAGCCAATACAAAAGGGTATCCTACTCCCCAAGACACCCCTTCTGTTTTTCTATGTATCTTTTAAATATTTAATTACATGTTTCACTTTTCTTTAGTTGAAATGTTGACATGGAAGAAAGAGTGGAGTGGCTACTTTATTTGATGCCGACGTTTTGATTAATTTACACCAACTACTAACCCGCTACTAACCCACTGTAGTCTATCATAAAGCAGAATGATGCACGAGATGGGTCCAGTTCCAACAGCCCTAGTCTTCCCTTTCTATGCTAAAAATGTGCTTGATGGAATCCATAAAGACAACTTAGGGCTACATTCAGGTGCTTCAGAAGAGAGAGAAGGCTCTAACAGGTCACAATGTCATCTGCGTGGGACAATAAAAAGACATTAACAGCACGTTTATTTGGGACAGTCCTCGTGAATATTTCATGGATCGGCCTCTGTGCATTACAAGAGATTTCTATGTGATTTCCTTTCAGAGGTCCAGTACATAGTACAGTGTCTTGCATGGTGGATTCCGATTTTACAAAAGAATTTTCGAAGAACAGTTTTGTTTTCTTACTACACTGTTATTACAACTGAATAGATGTGTGCCGGGGGATCAGATGGGATTTTGTGTCATCAAGAAGGTTATCAGCATGTAGGGCTTCCATCCTCGAACCTTTACGTTTATCTTGCTCTTCATCAGCTTCTGTAATATATATCTGTGATTTTCCTCTAACTAGGTCAAAGACATATTTGTATTTCTTATTATTTTTTTTCTTCTTTTTTTTAATGTCAGGAGGTTCTAACAGGTCACAATGTCATCTGCGTTTTCACAATAAATTGGCCTGGCCAGAATTTTGGAAACCGGTTAAATTGTTTTCACCCAACGAATCACTTTGGCCGAAAACCATCATGATTTTGAAAGTGAATGACTTAAGAATTCACATCAACTTGTCCGTAAGGACGAGTAACCTCAAATTAAACTTGCCCGGGTGAAAATTAACTTGCCAAGTTTAGTTTTGACAAAATTGATCACAGGTGGGAAAATGATTCTGAATTTCTCATATTTTTCTAAAATTTCAACTTGTTCACCTGGGTAAGTAAGCTGGAAATAAACTGGAAAGCAAACAAGTGTTAAGGCATTCACTGTTTTGAGATAACTGTTGCATGCATGTAGATTTCATCATTACTGAACATGAAATGCACACCGTCAAGTACGTCAACCAAACTAATCAGCACCCTCTGTTAATAATATCTTTAGAAATGTACTAAAACACAACATAAAGTAGTTATCATCACAAACAACACAAAAACGTTTAGTGTGACTACGAATGATCACGTGCAACTTACAACTTAAGACAAAGAGACATATCAATAAGGATATGACATAACCTAACAAAGCCATAAAACTAAACTCTTGTAGCAATATGCTTTCCTCGCTACATCCACTGCGCAATCAAAGTTTATAATCGTCTGTCATCGACTCTGAGATGTCGCTTTACAATTCGCAATCAGCAATTATGGGTTCTTTAAGACTATTATTGTAATTCTCTTTTCTAAAGTCAGTCCATTGCCAAAAACTAGCAAGAGTGTATTTACTCGGTTCACCAACTGACAATGTACAATGGACCATGGTCAAAAGTCTTGCATCTGCTTTGGAACGGTCTATTTGTAGAGTAATACACATACACATGTGCTAATATTCACATGACCATGGACTACTCGGAGACACCTCCCGGAGCAATGAAGTGACTGCTGAAGTAGCCCAAAGACAAAGAGAGGGCACATATGATTATATAACAGTCATTGAGTAGCCCACAAGGGACAGAATCGGTTTGGTACAGGTAATTCCAATATTTTAGTAAGGTACCAGTTTTTCTGGTGGCAGTCCTACACAGTGTGCTATCTTCCACTAAATGTCGGACCAAGTCGACCTGGAAACATTTATAAAACCTTATGAAGTCCCTACAAGAAGCGTGAGTCCCGTTGTCTTTGGGATGTTAATGCCAAAAATCCCTCCAATCCCCAACATGTAGCATTATGAGAAACGTAAGCTTAGTGCCTGCTTCTTTAGAACATGTTTTCATGTTAAAAGGGAGCTGTCAGAGAGGATTTGGATCCAATCTACCCATGATGCATTAGTAGTAATTTCATTTTCTTGAACCACAGTTTTTTAGTAATCAAACGAGACCCACATGAATTTGTATTACAAAACTCCATGCTAACTAAAAGGCCTTCAATCTATTTTTCCCCATTTGAAGTGTGTCACGCTGAAGTGTAAAGGTCTGGAATTAATTTTGTCTTCATTTTAGCAACTTTTTCTGGTGTTCTAAGGGTCCATTCACACCGAGCGTCAGCGTCAAAATGCCGCTTCAAAATCGGTCCAGAACCCATTTGATTTTTTGATGCTGGCGATGACGCTGCCGCTGACGCTTGGTGTGTATGAGACAAGTATGAATCAATGTAACCTTTCTCTTGACGCTGACGCTCGCTGTCAATAGGCCTTAAAATCTGTCATATTCCATCTTCTGTATGTGCGGGTTTTTTTACAAGAAAAACCCTCTTTGAGGGAAACCGTTTTAACTACTATTCCACCACTACAAATTAATCGAAGACAAAAAGTTTGGAGATCTAAAAACATAAATATTAATTAAATTGAAAATCACTCAATAAAACTTATTATTTTCATTAAAAATACAACCTGTCACATTGAAATTGCACATGAGAGTTGTTGAATTATACAGTTATGCTAACAGCCACCCACATATTGCGACTGAATAGTTGACTATATTCCAAACTAGCCACTTGTTTCACAAATGACCCCACTTTTCTTTTATTATTGATGCACGTTTCAAAACACTTACGGTATCTGGGGATTATGAGTGTAAAGAATACAATGAGAAAACTTTCATATATTACACTTCAAGTAACATGTTTCGTTCCCATCACACCTCGGTTAACGTCACAGTAACGTAAACGCAAATATATAACAAATACTGTTTTTCATTCATATGTTTTGGTTCTCCAGAAGGGCACAGGAAAAAATATTTCTTGAAGGGGCCCACAACAAAATGACAAAATGATATTGCAAAAAAAATGTAAAAAATTCAAAATGACAAAATAATGCATTTTACTCTCGTATTGGAAAACAAGAATAAAAAAATTGAAAATAGATTTTCAAACATACACAAAGCAAAATAACTTTGTAAAACTTTAAATATCAGGACCAATTCAAAAACAGCTCAGGGTATTTGTACCCAAACGCGATAGTTCTTGCGGTTGTTTCCTATGAATTTTATCATGAATCTGCGCTACCAATATGCCCTCCACTAGGATCAAGCAATCAATTTGTAAATGTAAAATTGCTAAAGAAAGGGGTGGGAGGGTGGGTTTAAAAGTAAAGCTTGGAATACCACGCAATGATGTCATAACTACAAACATCATGTAGTCACAGCATGTTGTGTTTGGCACCAGTTGCTGAATAATTACTCAGATGCGACTCGTCCAAATACTCGAGCAAAATCTATTTTATTGTGCATAAAATGATACTTAAAATATTTAACGTTTCTCCAACAGGCTGAAAACATTTCAAGAGGAAATGCGCAGCTCTTGTGCGGACATCCTTTGGAATTTTAGTTAATACTTACACCATTCATCTTCACATACTACAAACAAATAGACCTCCTATAAAATCTCGCTAATTCATTAGATAATACTTCGACTATCAAGAAAACCCGATGGGTATTCCCTCTTCCACTACATCTCGCGTCGTGTGTAATGCCAAAAAGTCACCTGCAATAATACACCAGGGACCTTCTCTGAATTACTGACCTATTGTCCCTCGAAAAATCCTCGCAGCCGATTCTGAAAATCCACAAACATTGAGAAAACTATGTGCAATATCATTTAAATAATTCTTCCTAATGTTTGTGGACTTTCAAAATTGGCTTTGACGCATTATCGAGACACACAATTGGTCAGTAATTTCGCGATGGTCCCGAGTGTGCACAAAGTTTGATCATGACAGGCCCCCTTAGACGCACATGTATCAGTATATTAGTTTAGCGTCAGTTTCCATTCCTCTTTGAACTTTTGTACCACCTAGTGCATGTTGATGAAGACATATCCAGTACTATTGCAAGTATCCACACTGCAGATACAAGTATTTTGTCTATGGAAGCCCCCATGGGAGATAGTGATGATGTTCACAAATAAAAGATTCCAATCCAGTGCGAGATCGGTATCATTTCATGCCAATATCTGCTTCTTCACCCACTGTATTTTCAGCATACCCTTCAGAAATCCACGATAAGGCAAGACAGATACGTATTTTTATCAGGGGTCTTGGTGCATACAACCCGAGGTAAGCTTGGCAAATATGTGCTTCATTTTCTTCAAGTCAATAAATTCATAGTGAAATGAAAAGGTTGAGAAATAATTATTATGTGATGAAGTACTCGCATAACGCTGAACTGTTGTTTATTGATCGGTCTACAGTGTTTACTCTGGAATCTACTGCAATAATGGACAACACCAACAACGCCAAACTCAACGTATGGAAAGCGGGCACGAACCTTCCCCTGCCAGTAATAATATTCAGGATGATGAATTTAAGTTTTTGCGATGTTTTACACAATTTTTAGCAAACTTCCAAAAAAAAAATTCAAGAGGCAAGGTTCTCCCCCTCCCTCAGCTCCACCCCTGAAATGAAAAGGTATATTTCAGTGTTTTTAGATGTTTTAACTTTCAGCATTTTAAAGAATTTTAAGGAGTTCATATCCTCCCCCTAATGAAAATTGAGCTTTTAGTGTTTCTGAAAATTTCACGCAATTTCCAGTAACTTTAATTATTTTCCTACTCAGTACCACATAAACCGAGTCACAAAACATTCAATTGGTTTGGCTAACACAATTACAAGGCCGACTATTGGATCCCAGTCCTGGGATGCTTTGTTTCCTGTTTTGAACAGGTCTCATGAAGAATGTCGACCTGGGATCTTCTGTATTAAATTTCAAATGCAGCAGCACAATGAACTCGTTTTGGTACCACACTTTGGCTGCATGAAAAATGTTCGAGATTTGCAGACACATACACCTCTGTAGTTGTCTATTTTACCTGCATCTATGTCTAATTAAATGGCTGACTTCAAAGAGATTCAAGGATATGGAGCCTCCTGTACCAGATTCCCCTAAAGGGCATAATATGACAGCCTTTGTTTGATACACTATCCTCCTGTCAATATCTAGGCAAATCAGAGATGTTTTTAACCCCAAATTACAAAGTGACTGGCAAATTTATCTTCTTGATAATGAATGCATCACAACTTTCGTGTTCAAAGTAGAACCAAGGCTAAGTACTCCACGTTTTACAATGCAAGAAAGGTTCTAAAAATAAGTGAAGTTGTAATACGGCCATACAGGATTAAGATATGAGAGGTTAATACATACTTACCATTAGTGTCAGAAGGAATGATCCACAAACCGCAAAACATTTTCTCTGATTACTTCCTAGTTCTCTTATTTTCACCGTAGGCTTAGCAGGTTCCCTCAGTTTTTTTTCTACTTGATCAAAAATGTATTCGGAAAGTGTATAACAGTTCGATTGTAATTGGTGCTTTTATGCTATCAACTTGCAACGAACTTGTGCTAAATAACAAGTGAAATGAAGCAAAGATCCCGATTTTCAAGTACTGCGAATAAGTATGAACCGTTTATCCGATTGGTTAATTTCCAAAATAGGTCAAAACTGAACTTGGTAACATCTGTCAAATTCAAAAGTTCAGTCGACTCAAAGACTTGTGCATATCTCCATGGGCTATCCAAAACTGCATTCCTTTGGCAAAATGCATCAATTTACTGACATTTTAGTATTATCCGATCTGAAGAAACGGTGCTTTGTATCTTTCTAGCTTCAGTAGGAAGCTGATTGGTTGCAACCAGTCCATTAGATTCAAATACATTTTGTCAATATCTGTCACTTTGATAACAGACGGGATATGAATTATGAATGAGCAAATTTTCATAAAATTAGAGTCATTCTATTATATATGAAAGAAATCGAAAATTGTCATGTAAGTCGATGGGCAAATGGGTACATGGGGAATTGTTGTATTATATTGTGCTGCTGACTTAATTGTGGTTCAAGACGTTTTGATCAGGTCACCAGTTCTCAATATAAAACTATAAAATTACACTAATGTAGAAATGTTTCCCAAGGTTCTGTTTACTAAGCCAGAGGCAAAACACCTACCCATAATTATCCCGTGTTGGAGGGCCTATGCTGCAGGGAATGAAGCTGTTGGTAAATACACCACATTAAAGATTGCATTGGACTTCATTTCTCATGAGAACAATTGTTGACTGCCACTTTTACGTTGCAATCTATGTTGATATTTCCTTCATAACCACTATTTTCTCTGGTCCCTAGGTGAAGTCATTGCGTCAAATGACAGTCGTTAAGGTACCGGTGGAATATTTCCGTCCAGGTCTATTTTATTCAAATTAGTTATGGACCAGTAATGTTGGTCATCAGAAGCCATGCCACCCAAAATATTGTAACAGTCAGACAATTAACCCCACATATAGTGAAGGTTTGAACTTGATCCATTAAGAATTGATCAAGGTACTGATAAAAATGTGCAGTTTTGGTCAAAACATAGGGTTGTTTTCCCCTATTTTGATTGTCTCCAAAAATTAACATTTTATCGTGATGGTTTGAAGCCTATCTATTATATATTAATCAAGATATCAATGAAAATGTGCAGTTTTGGTCAATACATGGGTTTGTTTCCATTTGTTTCAATTGATTTTAATTTCAATTAATAAAAAAAATGTGGTTTTTGCCAAAATATAGGGTTGTTATCCCTTATTTTGATTGTGTTGAAAAATTTACCCCATATCATGAAGGTTTGAAGTAAGTCAATTTAGAATGGAACAATATATTGATGAATATGTGCAGTTTTGGTTAAAACATAGGGTTGCTACCCCTTGTTTTGATCATCTAAAAAATTAACTGCAAATGGTGAAAGTTTGAAATTGATCCATTAAGCATTGACTTTTGTTGTTAGCATTAATCAATCTACTTTTTTTGGCATTCATGTTTGTTTTTAGCATTCATTCATTATTGTTCTCAGTATTCATGATTGTTTCTAACATTCACGAATTTGCTTGTCTTTAGCATTGATTATTGTTCTTGGGTTTTCATTAATCATTATTCATAGCACTAATGTTTGTTCTTCACAATCATTAATCTACTTGATCTTAACATTTATTATTGCTTTTAGCATTGTTTAATGTTTATCCTTATCATTAACTTTGTTCTTCCCAATTATTAATCTTCTTGTTGATACCATTTATGTTTGTTTTCAACATCTTATTTTTTGGTTATGATGATGATTTCTAGCATTAACTATTAGTTTTAGCATTTATGTTTGTTTTAGCATTGATTTATGATTGTTTTTTGTATTAATGTTTGTTTTTCACAATTATAAATCTGTTTGTTCTTAGCATTGATGATTGTTCTCGGCATTAATTAATTTGCTCTCTAAATTTCCAGCTGCCACTGACCTCAATTAGAATAAAGCGTGACCCACACACAGACAGACAGACGCACGGACACACGGTGTTCTAAAATCTTATATTTTTAGTGTAAGGAGTTTCTTTTCACGTTTCAACAAAACTTATGTGAATCATCTTGTCTGCCTTTTTATGGGGACAAAGACCAACTTGTTCGAGTGTAATACATTCATGAGAAATTTACAAATAGAGTTAAAACAGCTTGGTCACATAATGTTAAAGGCGTAATGAAGCACAGAGAATCATCAGCTGATACAAAAACTGTACAAAAAAAACCAAATTCATCAAATTCCCTCATCAGAAAATTCCGAGGAATGTCAAACATCAATCACTGAATTAAACGTCAACTACCGAACAATAGTTTGACAACACTGAAAGAACGTTTCATGGGAACTCCTAAATGAAACCACTGCCATAAGTAGAACAGTACACAGTAACCTTTCATTTCTGTGTGTGCAGACAGATATTTATCACTGAATTCTGAAAGGTTAAATTTATTTATGTGTATGCCAAATAACATTTATTTCTGAAATATTAACACCTGTACTCTGCACACATCATTTAGTACCTGTAATTATATCAAAGAATACCAAAGGGAATCGATTGCATTTCTGAACTGAAACATGTTATTTGGATTGAACCAGTTCGTATTCAAGGGTAGGAATTTCCCAAGCAGGATACAGGATGAAATATCTCTGCAAGAAATTGATTGTAGTTGATTTTCTAAGCATTACTTATTGGTTTTCCTTCCTTTCAAAATGTTCAAACTCCGTTGGTTGTCTGGTTGTCGTAAACATCATAACGATATCACGTAATGGACTAAAAGCCTTCATCATACTTCACAACGCACACATGGGGTTCCTTCAACAATTTTTATCGAAATATGACGAGTGTTTTTTAAATCATCACTTTGTACACAAAAACAAATATTCATGTGGAGATCATTACCAGTTTAACACTATGTATTTCTGCATGGGCACTTCCTTATTTTGAGATCTTCAGCATGGCGTTATGCACAAAACTTCAGAGACCTTCAGTCTTTTCTCTTCTACTCTGAAATGGATTTGCCTTTACTTAAAAATTATTAGGTATTCCATAGGAGTGCTGAAGTTCTTCACCCACCGACATTGGCTACAGCAGCTAACTCGATAATTCTACGCTTAGATAAGTTTTGGTTTTACAAGAAAATAAATACGCTATTCAAACATAAATAAAAATTTCCAATCTGAACATCAATTCTTGCATCGATGAGATCCAAAGCAACATGCAGGAAAGAGGAGGAAATTGGCAAGAAACCAAAGCACATTTTCCAAAGATACACGCAATGTATTTGAAAACACGCCCCTTGATGATCGAACTCCAAATCAATGAAAAGTAATTAAACATATCTGATTATTAAATGATAAATATCATACACATTCATATTCATGTCATCTCCCAGGTGGTTCCGGGGCCTACTTATTAACTTGGTCTGCATAATTTATTTCAATAGAATCTATGGAAACGGATGGTCTATCACAAGTAGAATGGGGTAATTGAATTAATTTGTCAATGGTGGTCAATTATATTCTTTAATCTCGTTTACAGGGGCTCGCAAAGCAAAGAAATGTGCTGCTTCACAATTATAAGTTACTTCACAACAATATCTCTTGTTGATGACATTCATTATTGATTGATTCATTTTCAAATTATATAGCTGCTGTAGAACATTCCACTTAAGTTCCACCTATTAAATTGGTACCGCAATATCAATTTTTAAAACGTTGCAACTCCGCAAAAATCAAGGAATCGAAACCTACTATCGTTGTGGATCTAACTAAAAACGTCACTAGATTATTTGTTTATCCTGCTGGAATTTTCATTTCTTACTGCACAATACTACATCGTCAAGAAGAGGAAAGAATCTCCACGAGGGAAAAAGGACAAAGCTTTGCACAAACTGTAAGAGCCTCTTCAAATCTTCATTATCATCTGAGACACAAAGATCAAACAGAAAGCAACTTGCATTGAAAGCAGAAATTCTAATGAGATTCTGGATTTTCTTACACATAGTCCTTACTACCAAAGCATGCCTATAAGACGTTCAACTTCGTTCATTTTTGCTGTGCGAATTGCAGCAGACAACTGATACAACCTCACACGGCCCTAAAATAGCCCAAAACTTAACTAAGTTACTTTCTTGCAAGAACTCCACCCTTTAGCTTTTATAAACGAAATAATATGCAAAGCAATACGGTTAATTTCTCTCACTTATCTTTGTGTTACCATTACCTTTATCTATCACGGTTCTGTGAAATCTTTTTACCACAAGACTTGACTGTCTTTTCATAGTCGCAGCCAATCTGCGCATAATTACTGAGATGAGAAGTGATACTGGATGACATCCAGGGAATTGTCAAGTAGGGTTTGGGAGCTCTCCACCTCTCAAGAATCCACAGTAATCCTATCCCAAACTTCATTTACTCCTCAGCAATTGGAAGGAAAACGGTGTCAAGTCCTCTGCAAAGGTGACATCTGTAAAAAAAAGCCCCCTCCCTGTAGTTACACAAAGGTGTCATTTTAAATGTAAAGACCGTCAAATGTTTCATCAACACATTACTCTTTTAATTACTTTTTATTCACATTACAATTACGAAAATTTTTAAGATTTCTTTCTCTTTTTCAACAACAGGTATGCTATTGCATCAATGAAAAGAACGGAACTCCTTATTTTTAGATCACCTTGGTATTTTTGTGCAAGGGATATCTCTTTTCTCTCTGCGAGCAAAACAAGAAAGGAAACTCTTGTCCTATTCAGAAAGTAAACATGGTATTTAGATTCTATGGTTGTCCTTTAATTTTCACCTGAATCAAATCAAATCTCAAATCATCAATTCGAATATGGTACGCATAAGTTTTGAATTGTAGCCGACTTCCCGAGCTGCCTGAATTTCAGAGTCATGAACTGAAAACTTTACAGAAATAATCACACATTATTGTTGCGTCTTGATTTTCCTTTCTTAAATCTCAGGACAGAAGTAGGAGTTATTTCGTTGTTGACTTACTCGAATGGTACTTATTGAATTCACTTGTAGAAATTGGCCCCATAGTGTAGAAATACCGTTTCATGTCATTTCTGTCTGTTTTCTTTTGGACTACTGCTTGTAACAGTATGACCTTTACTGTCAAAATACTGTCATGTTGTGCTTATTTCGCTTTAATATCTGGTCATTTCAATTGGTTTATCATTTCTGACATTTGTGATAGTATCTTGGACATTTTGCCCATAATCAGCTATTTTACATTGAGCCTGCAGCATGACATACTAATTGTTAATTGTCTCTCTCAATAGAACCAATCAAACACTGTAATTTTTAAAGTACATAACCTGATTCTACTGAATTCACACCCTTACAGAGTATAGACTAGATTTTATGCAAATAATTATGAGTTTTGTCTAGAAACTTCCCTAAAATTTCCATTAGCTGTGATTCGTCCATGGGCGCCCCTAACTTCTCCAGCCTTGAGGCCTTCTGTTGCTTTTGGGTTCCTTAACTGTTTAGACCATTTGTATAATTTGTGTCAAAATTTTTTGCTTGCAGTTCTAGTCAAAATGTTTTGCATGCAGTTCTAGTCAATACAATGCTTTTATGAAGCTTCCACTGGCATTCCATATGTGGTATTTTATTTTAATTAAGTAAATCAAATTGTGTGTGGTCTACAGGGAGTTCCTGTGGACTGTGCACCAAATGTGCAGTGGTATTTATTAATATTTTCATAATTTTTGTCATGTGTAACATACACCGGTGAAATTGCTTTGATTGGTTCAATGGATCACTGCAATGGCAGTGATGAATGACTCACAGTATCTCTTGAATTATTGTAAAGAATCATGCACTTAAAAAGAAATATTTTCAAAGTGTAGTTCAGTGGAGGTTTAAAATCTTCTTTGCAAAGTACTGTGTTCTGGGCTTAAAACTTGTATCCATGGGTTTCTTTGTGAGTAATTGATGCCAGATAAGTAAGTAATCTGTGACTCAAACTTAGCTCAGTGCTGTGTGGCTCATTTTAAAGGCAACTCCTGTCGTGTATGCTTCCAGGCCTTCATGTAGCCTGTGACAGTATGCCCCTGTTCAAGAGAAACAAGATAAAGTAAAGTTAGATTATGTATGACTGTTTCATAGAATTCAATGTACGCTAGTCAACAGACTAAACTACATCCCCTTTTCTTGATAATTATTTTTGTAAGATTTCAATGTCATAGTTTCAAAATGTAACAACAATAAAGAATAAAATAGGTACAGATCAATCAATCAACCTTTTTGTGGCCATTCGATACCGTGATACATAAAAGAGAGCGGCGATCCAACGTTCAATCCACCTAAGATGCGACAATTTCATCAACATTTAATGGATCCATTAGGTCCTCGCTGATATTGATGATGCATGTACGCCAGTTTGTTCAATGTCATCGTATTGATGACTTCCCTTTGATTGTCGCATGATGACAAACAGATTAAGTCTAAATGCACCTTGTCTGTAGATGGTTTTACCTTGATATCAGCTCACAAAGCTACACATGACCTAGCCACGAGCCATTTTGCTTTGATCAGTGCGTTACTGTTTTTTGCAGTTTCATTTGATCTGAAGACCGGATTCTAACAATAATATGAATACAGTGTAATGCCAAAATAAAGTGTGTCACATCTTTTCAAACAAAGTTGAACTCAGATTCCCCGCTGCATGGAGGGGAGAAGAACAAATATCCAGATTACCATGTAATATGGCGTTTAGAATTGTCAGATCACTTAAAACTGAATCTGAAACCTTCCTACAGCTCAAAACTATTAATATAAACTCCATCATAAAAGAAAGACCTGTAAATTTTTAAAGGAATTAAACACGAAAGGTTTTCCCTCTCTCTGACATTTGACTTCAATACATGGAACGGGGACAATAGGTACCAACAAATATGGTATGAATTTTTTAAACTTCAGTTTCTGGGAACAATGAATCTTTCAGTTAAGCCCAAATGCCAGATTAAAAAATCTTTATTCGTAACAAAAAAGACAATATCGCAGGATAATGTGAATTGTAACAGGATATTGATTAACATCAAGATTGAATTGTCCACAATATTACGTACGAAACACTTTGGAGCAAACTCCTATACTACTCCCATTTTGTGTAGTCTTAAGTTATAAGCTGGCACTTCAAAATCTACGAAATATACGCTGCCTCAGGAAACGTTGTTTGGTTTCACGGATCTCTTAACATGTTTAAATAGGAAGTTAATAAAACATAATAACTAACACAGGAAAATATATCAGGACTGAAAACATATCTACCAATACACCAGATACTGTGTTGCAGAATAGATTTTCTTACCTGCAGGGTTGGAAACATGTACAAAATGAACAATATACATAACGATTTTATCCTGAACGGGATAAAATTCCGTAAAAATGCAACAGCATGAAACCTCACATTTGAGGAGTTCGGCAGAAAATGCCAATAAATATTCGGTCACTCTTGCCAACTGTACATTAACGCTGCTGCTGCTGCTTGATACAACTGGTTTCACTTGAATAGCCTCGTGTATCAACCCTTAATAGCCCAATGTTAGAAAGCAATTAGGAAATAAAATGATCTTCGATTATTTGAGCTGTGGTAGCAATATTAGTCGTGCTCACGGCCCACAATGAGTACACAAACTAGTTGTTTGGACCATTATTGTCAGCGGGAAATGATACTGTTTAATATGCTCATTTGTCATCTGTACCAAGGTACAACGAGCGATCCAGGAGGGACCGGGTCCACACACGCTGTAACAACATCTTGTCATAATCCCATGCTGGGGGTTGAAACAAAAATTGCTGCGAGACTTTAAATAATTTAGCACTAGATATTGCCTTAATTCCTAACTGCAATAATTCGTTAAGGTTGTCCATATTTCATGAACAATATTTGCGCTACTGGTGAGCCCCGCACTGGTATGAATATTAATTCAGCTTTCTGAATCCTATTAGCCTTTTCCCTCGACAACAATCAAACAAAACTCGCCTGTATCATTCATAAATAAAGAATGCCATATCCATAATTGATTTTACCTAATAAACGGTCAAAGGAGGTAAAACCTAGCATCAAAAACGAAATTTATCAAAATATTCATCAACTACTACGGGAAACGAAGCGGTGTATTCTCTCGGGCATCAGTCCACGCTGTCGCATAATGTTCCTTCGTAAAGTCTGAAAATGAAAGTAACTGATTCCACTGGACACGCCCCACACCATAACTATACATAACGCTGTGGTCTTTCTAAGCAGGTGTGCAAAAAGAGTTTGATATCACAAGCAAATTATGAAGATTGCCAAATATATTTGCCCAACCAATTGAAGTTATTATATATTTTAAACAAAAAGGCAAAATCTTTGAAGCACATACATACATAAAATCTTTGAAGCAAACATATACATAGGGAAATTTAAGGAAACATATCATTGGAATGATTAAAAACTTAAACATAAAAAGCACCCGACACATTAAAATAAATTTCCTCAACACTTGAGGAAAATATAAATCGGATGTACTATTTATGTATTTTCCTCATTTAAAGATCGACAAATATATTAAAGGACACAAAAACAAAAGCAACACACTTACCTGTAACGCCTTGCGGATACACCCAAACACAATACATGTTTAGCACCTAGTTTTAATTATACAACAGATTCCAACAATTCTTCTGTTCTTTGTATATAACACGATTTTTTATCCGTTACATCATAAGGATATCAATCGATACCTTTGAATAGCAGTTTCCATGTATCCGTTTACCTCTTTTCCCTATCCTATAAATATTTCTATAACTACATTCAATATTTTTTTCATCCAGCTTTGAATACATGTGCGTTGTTTGAATGCACTGAATTTATTGTGTTGGTCCTCGTCAAGTCACGTACTCTTTGATGAATGTCTGCAGAATGAATAGTTAACCATAGACACACAGCAGCAACAAACCAGCTTATGATACTGTTCTCTCCGTCTATTAAGGCCAAGCGAACATTAATAAATATATACTAAATCGTTGCTAATTTAACGCAATTTACACTTTTGTTACAGCCGTTCGATATTCTACCATCTATTCTCTAACACATAACTTGAAGCATGAATAATAAATATGCAGATACAACAAACCGTTGTCCCCTGCATGTGTGTACTCCTTCCTTTCAAAGTTTGTCCAATAATCTGAACTTGATAAATATTCATTGAATGTTATTAAATATGATATTGTAATAAACTTACTCTTTAATTGGGTGCAAATTTGATATTCACATTTTCGTTATACATGCCATAAATCTTTAGATCTTTGTTAAAATGAAAATTGTCTTGAATGTGGCCTTGACACAGCACTACAATTGTTTGATGTTGTTATTTCTCTTGTCTACGCTGTTTAATCAGCTGTGAACTAACAGTCGTTTACCAGCAAATAGTGTTGCTGAATATGTTTGAGTTATGAAAATTCTGAGAGCGGCGTCACACTGGATGCGTTAGTATTTCCTTTTTAACGAGATGGGTTGGAAACTAATTTGAACGCAGCAGAGATAAGATAGCGCTTGTCGTTCTCGGCAGTTGTGCGTTGGAACACGACTTTTCGTTCAGTGGGTTGGAAGTGAAAACTCTGGCACATTATTATATCAGTGGACCGTGATACACAGTACTTTCCAAAAGGACTGAAGAAAGTAATTCACCATTAGAAGACCGATGCGTGTTTTTTCTCTGTAAGGGTCACTCAGAGCCGCTTTGCCCGTCCCATCCTACGCACCAAATTTCTTCTTTAATTTCATGCCATTTACGAAAAAGCTTGGTTAAAGCCCAACCCCATGAAGGTGGGCACCCCCGAATGGGTAATCTTGGATCATCACTGGTCAGATTATATTGTTTAGCACAATCGACAACTTACACTTGACTTATATTTGAAAAGAACTTTTTACACCCACGGTCGGACACTTTAATCATCCGTTGAGTTTTCAATGAACCGTCTTCCAGGAGGCCTTGCTGTCTTCGGTGATCACTTATTAGACCTGGGCCAGGCTGGGTAATTTTTTACTCATAAATGTTCAAATAATAAAAGATGGTGGTAATTTTATTAAGGATGGGTTGACAGTATTTTGCTTTCAGTGACTGAGGACTTCGGCATGTACAAAGACATGTTTTCACTGGTTTTATCGTCTTTCCTTATTAATACGGAAATGTTTGGCTTCATTATTTAGGGAACACTTCTGAGAAGCAAATCGTCTGAAAACGAATTACTAAGCAACTGACTAAACTTTTGTCACTCCTATCCTCTGATTCAATCTATGATATTTGTGAATGGCATTGGCGGGTTTGGTGTACATAGCAGCAAACAATACACAAAAAAGGTTCTAAATATGGATAAATTAAATAAAATGGTAACATTTAAACGCCAGATATGCAAGGTCATCTTTGAAAATTGACCTTGCTTCGCTGTTTAAATGGTGAACATCGATATTTAAGTGACATATGTTTATGATTTCCAAATGGTGGATAATTTTTTTTGAGTGCTGCACATTTGAGTGTTGCTCCATACAAGTTGCCTCATTGTTGCCAACCCTATGGGTTCAGACAACAGAATTTAAAAGAAAAATACATGTATGGACGAATAAACCAAGATACTGAACCTTGACAGGATTTTATCCAGTTCTAAAATAGACGACATGCACACACTGTGGGGCCTTTCTCCTGTGATATACGACACTACCTCTGTCATTCAATCTGAAATACGCAGTTCAAAAGAGATAACTTTACAATAGCATGCGGTTGCTAACATTCAACTCACAAATCTTTCACAAATAAACTATTTGTAATGCCACGTATTAGGTTTAAACTTTTGAATTTCAAATGATACACGCACAATGCAATAAGGAATACATTTTATCGTGGTTATATCTACTGCTTAAAGTATCCACTGCATAAAAACCGACTTTCTGCAAAAAGAGGCTCCAACAACTCGTACAAACTATTCTTGGAAAAAATAATTTAATTAAAAAACCAAAATCATTTGAAGCAAACTTTACCAAACGAAGAAAATTGTCAAAAGCTGAATTGTAATGATAATTAGATGTTCAACAATTATGAAATGATTGATTGGTAAACAAACCGATCTTTTTCCTGCTTTTTAACATAAAGTAATCTATAATTAATAAATAATTTTCCATAAGCATCGACTGTTTTCTGAAGCGTAACGATGTCGTTAAAAACACGCGAGATTTGTCACATTGACGTGAGTAACTTTGACATTAGTCCCCAATTACTGTACATGACAGCCAAATTTGCTTTGTACTGTTTTATTTTCATTTATTTGTACCGTTAAATGCTTTGTTATAGTACCTGAGGTACAAATTCTAAATGAAGGGATAATAATTTTACATATATATGTAGGAAGTTATAGAAATTATAAATTGCATCACTTACCGACGAATCCTATCGGAAATGGGTTCACAAAAACATAAAACATTTTGGGTTTTTGAAAGTCCCACGTGAAATACCTAGTCTGAAAAACGTTGGCTATTCCTTGGAACCGTTAATTGTTCCAAACGAAACGAACTTCTTGGGAGTTAACTGGTTGGCTGTGTTTCTACACTGCACGTACAACTGCACACACGTGTGCGTGCTCCGTTTTTACATCCTCAAAACGGTAAATTATGTTCTGATAACCAATTAATTTCCTTGTCATAAATGTTGCTGATATGAATGCGAGCATTGAGGTACAAAAAACAGTGCACATGAGCGACAAGTGACCTGATCATTTGTAAAACGTTCTGAGACAATATTATTACAAGTCGGCTTCGACACTTTTGGAACATGCACAAATACAGTATTTCCCACTTTAAAAGTTGGCTGACGTTACAGATATCACGGGAAATTCACATGACTTGCTCGGTTAACCCTCGGATTATTGCTACATCACGAATGCCTTTAAACACTGCATAAATTGCAAATGTTTTTATTTATTTTGGTATTTGGAGTCACAGAAATAGCTGTTTATTTAAAAGACGATTTCAAACAGATCCACTTGTTAAATCCATGGACAAGCATCACCTTGTCTCAGTTTTTCACATCAGATTTCTGCTACGACTTATGTACACCGTATGGTAACGTAAGATTTGTTAGATGTTTGCTAATGCATTTAACACTATAACCCTTTAATGTCAATCTCAAGGTACAAGTCTGTTCCGGTTAATTCGAAGTGCTAAAATGCCAAATTTTTCCTTCGAATTAAGTGGAAATTCGATTTAAATTTTGCCTTCTACATGTAATTCAAAATTTTCAAAAATCTTCGAATTACGGGGTAACTTTGAATTAAGTCTTCAAATTAGGACTGAGTGTGAATTACACTTTGAATTGTGGCTTCCTTCGATTTAAACTTTGAATAAGACTCAGACCTAGTTCAAATTAGGAATAGCATCCCTTAATCTCATATAGTGTCCTTTCATGTTTATTCACCTGTTTTCTGTGTTCTTTTGACTCTTGTGATGTTAATACAGTTACATCACTAAATAATCAATTTATCTTTTGACATCCCTTTGCAAATTGATGGTGTTGCATTACAAACTGAAGCCACATCACAGCATCATAAAGTGTATTTTCTACAACACCATGATTTACTTTCACAGCTTGGTGTAGTTCTTTATTTAATGTTGAAAGTAATAAACAAGTTACAATACATAGCAATTGAATGTAAGGTCAAAAAGGTTGAAACTAAAGCATGAAATGCATAGAGGAGACTGAGACAAATCCAACAGTGCAAGTGGATTAAAAATAGGACCATTATTGAGGAAGTTATAGGCATTTAAGATTTATTTCATGTCAAAAGAGTTGAAAGTAATAAAGAAAGAAATAGATACCCTTAAAATTGGCTTTTATTTCATGTCAAAGCAGTCAAAATAACAAGCATTTGCTGATACAGTAAACAATGAATGTGTGTCGAAAGGGTCCAAAGGACTTCAAAGCAAACATCAATAAGGCACTGTTTGTACAGTGGCTTCTATTAACAAGATAAGATCTAATTCAAAGTAGTCAAATTTTTTTGAATTACACCAACTTTGAATTAAATGGCTCCAAAACTTCGATTTACTTTTACTTTGAACTAGGTTAGTCCTTAAATTGCCTTCAATCAATGGAACTTCGAACTAACCGTGTTCGAATTAATAGTATTTTTTAACATTGAAAAGATAGGGAGTTGGCCAAAGATTTTGAAAATAGTTTGAATTAAGTGAGACTTCGAATTAACCCTGCTCGAATTAACCGGAACCAACCTGTAACTTTATGTCACTCACATTCCTACAAGATTGTCGTGGAAAAAATTTGTCTTCATACTCATGGACGCTGAATATTAGGCAAACCGTTGATGTCCCTTGGGATTCCATGCATATTACCCACAAGGAACAGCCACTTAATTTCCACCATCCACAAAGGCAGGTCTCAGGTAAACTTTTCAGTGGGGCCTGTTTGTCTGTAGGGCTTAAGTACTTCAGATAGAAACTGAATTTTTCTGCACGCAGATACACTTTTACAACTTTTATGGTGAGTTTGAGTACCAAGGTTATTAGGTCAAGGTCAAGAATTTTACATCGCATCATTTTTGTACGAGCTTGTATCAATCTGAAGGTCAAAATCATCTCAAAGTCAGTTATAATCGGATCATTTTGTAGAATTCTATTTTTTTTCATCTGTTTGAACTTTTTACATGATCTATGCAAATAGTGTGCTTTCGGACTGAAAGGTTTTCCTGCAAAAATTATTTTCATGTATTTAGAGGGTTATACTATTTTGCAACAAAAATGTGATTCGTATTACTGCCTGTCATGTGCCAAAAATGTGATCTCAAGTGTCAAAACTGTGCTTTGTATGAATTCACGCGACCATGAGATAATCCATTCCGAAGCTGAAGATTGATTGACAAAAAATAGCCCAGAAATCTACACTGAAATTTTCCATGAAGGAACATGATGTTCAGTATTTTTTCTGTAAACGACTCTCATAATTTCACGAAGACTTTTGTGATTGCAAGTCACGAAGGCCTAACGCTTGCGGACACGCATAGGGATTGACACAGTCTTTTAACAGCTTTTCCCCGAGATCGTACCAAGTCATTATTGGCCTTTTTCCGTACCCACGCAACAAATTATTCGTCACAGTATGCCAAAAACCAATCACTTATGGTGTCCTTATCTCTGACTGCGTTAATGAAACTATTATCTCATTCGGGTTGGATGGTGTAAGTGTGCCTTATCACTTGCAGGATAATATACTAAAACGTTGCCGCCTGATTGCCACAAAAGGATATGCCTTTTTGCTGCTGTGATACGATCTTATATAAATTAAAATAATTCAACGGTAATTTCCCTTTTCCCAATTTCCTAATCAACCAGAAACTTAGGCCACCAAAAAGGGCACCTTTTTAAAGAAAAGGGTACATTGCAAGGAAGGAGGACTTTCTTGCTTCATAAAGTAACGAAGAACAAACATGTGCGTATTGTATGTACGAAGCAGAAAGTAAATGTATTATTAATTTTGTGCATCTGTTAAAATTGAGCTATGAATGTTAATTAATTTATTTAAAAGCTTCTCTTTTTAAATATGGTAAGTATTACCATAACTTAGTGGCTTATTCGTTCATCTGTCTTCAGCAGCCTCGTTTAGATACAGTCAATTTTCACATTTAAATGAAACAATCATGAAACAAGTGTTGGTCATGGATTTTAACAATTAATGTTCTGGTGATCTAGCTGTTACGGCACTTGAGTAGAACCCAAGAGTCCAGCCTTAAATCCCTGATCAGTACAGTCAAATTTTTCTGAGCTTTGACTCTGTAACAATAACAATCTTTGACTGCAATGCAACTACCCGATCATCAGTGCTATGAGAAACAGATAACCCCGCCCGATCAGTGTGAGTAGACCTTGAGGCATTGTCCAGAATGTAATCTTAACCAATACAGGTTTATTTGACAATTGAGATTTTCACGCTACGCATTTCTGTCAGATTATCTGACAGATCTTTATACAGGTAAGAGCAAAAAAAAATTCGTCAAAAATTGCCCCCAGTCGGGATTGAACCCATGACCTCTGGATCATCATGCCAATGCTCTACCAACTAAGCTGAGTCAACATTCAGTTGCCAGCCTGAATCTTCATGGCCTTTATAAAGTCACACTCTATTGATTCCAGAAATAATCAAAGTTCAACATGTGAAGTGGTGCCTGAAACATAGATCACTTCAGAAATCTCCTCATCAGCACATACCTGCCCAGCTCAGTTGGTAAAGCATTAGAGTGATGATCCAGAGGTCCTGGGTCCAATCCTGATTAAGGACAATTTTTGACGAATGTACAGGAATCAAAAGGCACTCATGATTGGCAGGATCTCCCCAATCGCATTATTTCATCACACAACATCACTGAACCAACGTGTTTACCATCGTCAATAAGTTTAACAAAATTATGATATTGCTTGCACTACGAAAATGTGCACGGAATTATATCGTGTGTAGCTGTCATGACTTATCTGGAGAAAACGGACCTATAAAATACACTGCCGGGTCAAGTTGGAGGTGGGTGATGAATCACAGTGAGACACAATTAAGATTTAATTAACCGTACGCGGAAAAGACGTAAAGCCTCTAGTTAAGTGACATGAATATTTGATGAAGGTTTTTAAGTCCCTGTTTCTGAGTGTTCTCTCTTATCAAAAAACTGCAAGTCAAATAAATGAACTAAATTTTGCCCATCACCTTTATTTTATCAGCCCGTGATCGGCTCTAGAATTTTTTTTTACAGTGAAGTATGCAAATGGCTTCGGTTAGCAACACAACACCTGAGAAGTTGAAACACATTTCGTCTTTCTTCGTGCCCAGATAGCGCTTTATATCAAGTACCAACATACAATGTCCCCATTTACTATTATCCTAGATGGCAGCACTTGTGACGTGACTGTCGGGTATTTCACAATGTGCCTATCTAGTTTTCTCAAACCTGCACACTGATTCTACAATGTTCTCATGTGGGTTTCCGCTATCTGATAATTTCGTAACTTTTCCTTACCTGAGAACTTCTGTTCTTTGAATTTCGTTCCTGAAATGAGAAAATGTTCAACATCAACATTAACGAGAACACACACATAAGAGCTATTTCAAACAGGTGAGGTACCATTTGGAGGGGACCGAACTTCATTTTCAGGAAATCTTCACCTTTACTCACTTCTCAATTAGTTTTCTAGTTGTCTGGTAAATATAATACAAGTCAAGATACATGCTAAAAACAAGAAAGTCCTCCTGCGTGAACGCAAGAGGCATACCGCCCGCTGCATAGCCGACCTATCATAAGATTTCTGT
>JBCAUG010301635.1:0-17590 GCA_038406175.1 Haplosyllis leylae | reverse complement strand
TTCATCGCGTGGACGACCGGCCCATCAGAAGTCTACCCCCTCACCCAGTAGTACAGTCAGCAGCTCCTTCACTTCACGAATAGGTCCAGTGCACGAACTAATACCCATGAACAACCACTGTCACCCCCTGAGATTAAACACCTCTCGCTCTCCTCACTGACCTGGCGGACACTCAATTCTGACTAGGGTTGAGTTTTACTACACACACCAAGACAGTGTAAATATTGGTGACAACATGAAACGCAAAGATAATGAGAGAAGGAGAGATCAACACAATATAATACAGTGTGCATACCGTAAACAGCTAATGAACCATATACCTCACATCAGCCAGGCCAGTCGCACTACAGTTTAAAAAGAATCGTGGCAAATGTTTCGCAAACAAAAAATTTTTTTCTTGATGCGCATGTTGTTCCTTTCTCACACTAAGTATTGTATCATCTCCTTGAATTTCGCACAGACGTGTCTCTTAAACAAATGCATTGATTTATGTCTGTAGGGAACTGCACAAATTAACAGAAGTAATTCTATTATATTTTTGTACGGCATGTTTTAATATGTTCAGGTGTTATGTGAGCAACAGCTTTCCTTCCAGTACTCGTTATTATTTCATATAAACATGATGCATTAATGTACAATATATACGCCTCTGAATGTGCACCCGTCAACTCGTAATAGAACAATGACGGCTCATGATAACTTTTCCAAGAATACGTTGTCTAAAGTGAAGGATGGAGTCCCTTACACTTGATAAATTTGAACAAAAAATATTTTTAAAACATTTAGTAACTTTTCATGGTTCAATAAGGGTGCCAATTAAATATGATATATTTTTAACTTAGCGGGGAGCACATATTCACTAATGCTTGGAAAAATGAAAGGTAGGATTGAGCATTCTTCCTTTGTGAAATGACCACAGAGTTGACAATAGGATAATATTGGTATTAAAAACAAGGTGGTGATTCAAGAATAAAGACTACTGGTCAGTAAACAAGTGGAAGCAAATGGAATATTGAATCATTGGCCAAATACCTGACAATGAATGCTTTCGGGTGCAACAATATATCTAAATGTTTTAATTACCAAAATATTACCTGATAGATTTGTATTAAACTTGAAAAAGTGAAAAAACTCAAGGTGTCAGGTTTCCTATTGATATTCTACTGTTGATCATGAGGTAAGAAGAAATTGTCTGGCTCCTTGGTCCACATTGATTACAAAAAATTTACAACAGACAGAACATTGATTTCTTTTTATTAGATATTGAATTTGAGTAACCCTCAGATGATCCTAAACTCTTAAGCAAATTCTCGTGTAATAAAGCATATGGAAGTAAATATTAGGTAAAATATGATATTTTATTCATTTAACTCTGACCTTGATACTCAATCTTGGCCTAGGTATGGTCAAGATGTATCTGTTTACTGAAAATTAAGTCCCTTGATATGGTGGTTGAAAAGTTACAGGCTGAACAGACAGACATGCAGACACACAGGCCTGAGTGAAGTTATTTTTCGTGGTAAAATATTCGTTGCTAAGGTCAGTTGATGAGATCAAATACTTTTATTGTCTTAGTTTTTTATGCTAATTTTTAAACGTCCGTCCATGCCAACTGATATTTCCAAGAATTTTACTACTTACCAAGTATGTTTGTGCTGTTGTCGGTGATGGGAGGCGATATACATATTGAAGGTATGGACACGGGTTGGTCGGGAGTGTCCAGTGAAGAGACTAGTTTCATGTTATGTAACTCGTGTAAGGCATGAGGTGAACTAGCTGCTCTTCCTCGCACGGGCTGTAAGTGAACGATTGTGATTAAAACGTGAGACGTATCACAAAGGTCCTGGTGCACAATGACTTATTTTAGAAAGCGAATTGTCCACTAACTGTCACGATGTGATTACCTTGATAAAGAGAACTGGTTGTGTATGTAAGAATACTTGCAATCTCCCGGAATTAGTTTCCAGCTCACAATGAACGACCTCAGTGAAAATTAATAATAAGTAGGAATATGATCAACTATATCAAATACCTGTAAGCTCTTTTTAACATATTTCCGGTATCTGCCTTTACTACTTGTACTGGATGTTTGCTGTTTCGGCATATTTTGTACCGGTGCGACATCGTCACCGAATATGTTGTCATCGTCGCTATCTTCAGTGTCATTATCATAATTCTTGTACTCTGCAAAAAAAATTGTAGTATGTATCTCTGAGATAAAATGTGGCTGAAATGCTCCGTTTCACAATCCTTGCAGAACTCCCGAGAGACATTAAATGCAATCACAACAAAGTTCATACATATTCTACCCATTATTTATCCCTTCAATACAGTTCGGTTATTAGTATTTTGCTAATGTAATGATGTTCATTTATTTGGAAATACACTGTGAAAGGTCTCCCGTTGGGTAATTTATTTTGTCTTGAAAGACTCCACGCAGACTTTCTTTGGTTTGCTGCAGGAAAACATTAACGCGGAATTCTGTAACTGTGACACTAGAGTTCACAAGAGGGATAAAAGAGAAATGCATCATTGACGAGACAGTCCATAATACTAAATATAGAAACGGTAAAAAGGTGAATTCTTCTTATGGTATGAATATATAAGATGGTTTGATGGACAACAGCACTTGTGCAATTAGAATACTTTTTCTGTTGTCCAACATTTAACGACGCTTTTCTGAATTGAAAACAAATAAAAGCATCAGATTGCATCTTTTATGCACCTTTTATGTCTACAGTTTATAAAGTCATTTTATTAAAATCTTACAACTTTACAGCGTTGCCAATAAGTTGGAAACACATCTCACAATTCCAGTCATTCTACCTCATTGACTTGATGCGTGTAGATACTCAGTGATCACATAAAATAATCAAGAAAATCCCCATCTATCACATTTTGTCAGTCACCTGTCAGGCAGCTGACGAATGTGTCCCGATATTTCAAATCGTTGAAATTTATCCCAGGAATGGCAGAAATAATACTTTTTATAAGAGAAACTCTCAGAATTCGTAGGAGTTTCTCCTTGAGATCAAATGTTTAATAGTGATATGAAATGTAGGAAATGAACATCTGTGATAAAGAGAGGTTCTTTTTAAATTACAACTATTTACCCCCGCGAGATGCATTATTGAAGGGTTTACAAGAGAATCGATCATATTAAGGACCAGCATCTGTCATGTCGCTTTTATCTACATTTAATCCCTGACCAAGTTCTGTTAACAATCACTATTCCAAGTTCAACAAGCAGGAAATCAGTAGAACAGAGACTAATCAGGAGACTCTTACAGTGATGTCCTGAAAGGCTCTTTTGCACAACAATTCCAAGATCCTACATTTCGGTCAAATCAGTTACACTGGACCTTCTCTACCAAAATTAGTAAACATCGGACTATCATGAATAACGTGCGGAAATAGCAGGATCTTAGATCTGCTTGTACATAAATATTCATTGAGCACTGCTCTGACTTTACCATACCATCAAAATTAGACTGCAGAGTTTTTTGAACTTAAGAACGAAAGTCGGAGAACCCACCTGCCCACCCACTCCCCTTGCCCCCTTCCCTAGAATATACGGTGATTTCAGATTTTGCCAGTTTGGGACTCAGGAACAAAAATTGGAACCTCTCCGCCCGGACCTTGTAAATAAATATCCTCATTGCTTTGTCGTTTTAGCACTGGTTGTTCTTGAATATCTCTGTTTATGTAATGGCAATGGCCCTCGAATGAGATTTCATCAGATTTGGTCATTTATACTATGTATTTTCTAAATGATTGAGACTGACATGATAGTGGTAAAATTGGATGTAATTTCACGAGACTTTATGAACAACATGTTGAAATATGAACATTTTCTCAAACAGCAATTGTGAATGATGTATATCAAATAAATCATTTCATGAATAACATTATGAATTACAATTATGAATCATTGGCGGATCTACATTGGGAGTCGAGGGACGCGCGCCCCCCCCCCCTGGCCCAAATTTTCTTCATTTTCATGCAGTTTTCGGCAAAAATTGGCCAAATAATAGGTTGGCGCACCCCCCTCTGGAGTTGGCGCCCCCCCCTCTTGGAAATCCTGGATCCGCCGCTGATGAATGACAATCCAACTACATTGGGTATGGAGAAACAAGAGTTGTGCCATGGTTTAATTCTGTAATGTGCCAAGCTCAGTCTTGCCTTTACTTGTTATTCAAATCAGTATCTAGGAATGGTTGTTTTCTTTTTCGGCAGTGGACATTTAGGTTATCCTCAGGGTCAAAAATACCCGAGAAAATCAATACTATCTGTCGGAGTCTATTGCAGATACTACTGACACTGGGCTATTTCACGTCGACTGATGTAAGTAGGATGGAAGCTGGATCTATTTTATTCAGTTCAAATGGTCTGAAAATCGGAAAGCAACGAGTGCCGTATGAAAGGATTCGATTGTCTCTATCCAGAGAATGGCTTAGCAAGCATCATTTGTGTCACAAAATAGAACTTTCATTAGCAATACTGCTGCGTAAAAAGAACACAGCGGCTGGACTTGAATAGAACCGATGGTTGTGATTTCTCGGACGGGCATCTGTTTACATAAAATGGTCGCTGACCTTGTAGGGAAAGAAACGACAATTGAGACGCCACGTAGGATGTCCCATTGACTGGAGGGTCCTCCGTGTCACACTGGATTTGGGAAATGTGCTGCAGCACACGAAGCAGCACAATGACCACCTATCCCGCAAGACTTTATCAAACTACAAAGAGTCTATTATCTTAAATCGGTCAGTCTAATTAATGGTTCATTGCTAAATGTACCAAATCAATGTGATCTCAATTTATTCCCACTGATTTTAATTGGAGGCTACTCAGCTTCCCTGTCTTTAGCCTAATTGCTTCTGCCCATAAAGATACGCGGAGTCGTTGGCCTTACGATGTGTAGACTTTACAGAAAATGTCTATTTTGCTTTTAGAATTGTGAATTTTTTAGCAAGGTGATATTGATGATGCATACTTTTTCTTAAGCTGCATTTTTCCCATGTGTAAATCTTTAATGGAATGTCTTGTTGTCATTATTATCCAAACATGACGTTATCCTGGTAAACCATATTGATGTCCTACAAAGTGAGTGGATTATTCTATACACAAAGTTTCCAATCAGGAATCTGAATGCCTCGATGATGGCATGTGTCTGTCTCGTGTGTTTCATTTCATTTCCTCAATTCAGAAGGCGCGCTGCTTTCGTCGGTCAATTACTGCAACTCTTTCTCAATTGCTATTCGTTTCTACTGCAGGCAATTTCTTAGGAAATAGGATAATGCACATTTTTCATGGCAAGTTTTGCGACAAAAGCCAAGTCAAATGTTTACAAGAATTGAGTGCGGTGTTTCAACGTTTCGGAAATAACGATGCAATTGAAGAGAAGAAATATGTAATGGGGGTAAAAATTCTGCTCTCCCTATCTTAAATTGCGGAAAAGGTTACATAATTACTAGCGTGAAAACAATGTAGCTTGGGGAGCTGTTACGCTACCCCTTCGCCAATATCGAAGAAAACACTGGGTAGAATGAAGAAGAAAAATAAAAGAAATCGATCTGGATAATTTCCTTTGTTGACAGTAGTTTGAATTTTTGCTATCGATAAAGGAGTCAATAACGGATGTGGTTCAATTGCCCATGCTTTGAGATAGATTGAACTGAGTAAGGAAAATCAACAACCACTGCTCATCTTTACATGACAATCGTAGGATGAACATTACCATTTAAGATGAGTACAGTTGTCATTATCTGAGTCTGAGAGGTTTGACCTCAATCAATGCTTCCCAGAAAATATTCTTTCGAGGAAATTTTCAAACTTCATCCCATTACAAAAAGGCTCTGAGAATAACCTTAGTAAAATCCCCACGATATATTTGGTACTTTTTCAAAGGATGCGTGTATCTCACTGGAATAAAAATGAAAAGGTTTATTTCCATTTCTGCCTGTTTCACTGCCATTGCTTTGTGATGGAATAAAAACTGAATAGCTATAAATAAATGTGTTTGCGATTACCGGGGCTCCATTCGTATTCTCACGCAGTAATTGTATCGTATCTGTTAGGAACCAGAATGCGCTGACAATACACAGTGATTTTCACAGCAACGCGTTACAAATAACTTTTCGCTGCCACAAAATACTAAACAAAGGCCCTGGCATCAATTGGAGAATAATTGTTCTCTTCCTTTTTTAAATCAAAGGATACCGGTTTCAGATGTGCGGCGATCCAGTCTCCGCAATAGGTCCCTGTCAACACCTTCCTTGAAACATCTCCTTCGTCATTGTAACAAAGATAAGATGTTGCGACGAAACATCTTTCTCACTTGATTGTTTATTAGAAACTACTGTCAACTTTTAATCTAATATAATTTAAAAGCATCTTTGGTTGAGGCACTGAGGCACACAGGCACTTGTAAATACTGGTACAACCCTAAGGTGCTTTAATTACAAATTCACAGAAATATGATGCAGGGTAAACCTGGAGGCTTGTTTCATGATTGGCTCAAATAGAAATGATAGCTTTGATTTAAGAGATACTGTAATCTCATAGAGGAGCAGTAAGTTGTCAAAGTCTTTTTTTGATCAACAACTTCATTTTTCAAAAGTGTCTGTGTACCAAAATACTTTCTGTAATACCTGTCCAGAATTTAGTAAAAAAACCCAAAAAACTCCAATTTAAACTAGATATACATGTAGATGAACTTAAATCTTTAATTTCAAAGATGTACGTTACTAAAATAGACCGAATCAATCACATATACATTTGGATAAATAATGTCATATCCTAATGAAGTCTTTGAAATTAAACTCTGTTCAACTTAAGAGAATGGGTTTTTGAGTCTGGTTTAGGCATAATTGAGGGAAGTCCTTCTTTCTACAGCTGCAGAGGCCACTAATAGGCCTGCTTATGGGTTACTATGGATACCTTAATTTACCTTGAATAATCACATTCCCCATTTTAAAAGGAGGCTTTGTACACCTGCATGATTATCCCTCTAAATGTACGTAATTCTATTTGCCATAGAGCTCCATTGTAACTGATATAAGTACATAATTCAGAACTAATCGGCACTTAGTTTCATCTTTAGCGGAACAATTTTAGTAAATCCAATGATGCACTTAAAGTGTAATTAAGTCTAGTGACAGTAAATAACAGGAAGAATAATTATTTGGAATGTTGTTAACAACAGAAAAACCACCGCAGCAGCAGTATATCAATCATATCGTTATTTGTATTTGTTTCAAAGATAGCCAAGTGGTGAGAAAGTGTGTAGGCTGAACAATAGGAAAGGCTGAAAATACAAGATGGCCAGGAAATATAAGCTTACAACACAACACAAGTAAATTTAACTATATTTTCATGACTGATGATTCTGAGTAGATACCTCATCAGAGAACACAAAAGCTACGGACTACTTTCTAATTGAGTGAGCAAATTAATAGGCTTATGTCGTAGTAGGTCTTTGACGAAATGATCTGAAGAATTCTGAAGAAATAGATCAAAGACAGAAAGGGAAATAATGAGAAACTACTTCTGTGTCAACGAAGAAAGTTGGAGACATTGAAATATGTTGGAGAGAGAAAATAACCGTCACGTATTGGGAACAGAGAGGAAAAATGTCTTGTCGCTCAGTTGTTTAGCGCCCGAGAAAAACTACAATCATGTCTGTATTGGTACGTACTGATTCCCTGGAACATTGAACATCCACCCTGCAGGATTTTTAAATGACTATCAGTATTTCTAAAGCTACGGGTACACTCATAATAACTAAGGCAAGCTTCCTTCTTTAGGTGAGCGCTTGAAGATACCAATGATTTTTATGCGCAAATTGGATTAGTTGGACTGACACGTTTTCCCCCACTCCTTTTAACTAATTAGACATCAACCAGGTCCACACCAGTGGAGGGCTCATTTTACTGCTACTGTCAGGAGACTCTCAAATGTCTTGCTGGTTAACTCACTAGGACAGATTTCATCATTAGGATGGGACTTCTCGTTGTGTATTTTAGATATCTCAGGTTTTTATCTTATTGATAGGTCCAGTGCTCTGAAAGACTCAGACTATTGAAGACACTTTCATTCCAATTTATTGCTGATAACTGTTAGTACTGCATATAACAATCTGCTACCATCAGGCTAACTCGAAATAACCTCTACAAATATGAGATTTCAACTCTCATAACATACAACAGATTTTAGGATTACTATAGCACAGTGTTTACACCAGAATTCCTTTACAAAGTACAACGTGTAGTGCTTCTGCAACAATATACTTCTGTGCTCTCTTAGAGTGGCCAGTAGATTTTGTGGCTTTGAACCACCATGAATCCACAAACCATGTTCAGGATGTGATATTCTCTCCTTCAAGTGTTTCTTGTTGGAGATCCAAAGTGTTGGACAATTCCTTGTCCTCAGTGGTCTGAGACTTACCTCAAGCCTGTTCATTGAACAGTTAATTTCTCTAACCCACAGACAATGTTTCAAGTTGGTTCTCCCTAGAATAGGTCAGTGTCCACTTCTATTATCTAGGTGAAGAGTTATACTGTTAGTAGTTTTTCCAACACACAGACAATGTTTGAAGATGGTTCTCCCTGGAATAGGTCAGTGTCCACTTCTATCATCTAGGTAAGGAAATTCTAGTGGCAGGCTATACCATATAAAAGGGCTCACAATCCACCTCTAGGTGTCAAGGGCCCTTCACAGCAGGCTATTCCTGTTACACAGGGCACATTTCCATGTTCTGGCAGGCCATTCCTGTTTCACAGGGCACACATCCAAAAGAATCTTAACACAGAGTCCACTGTAAGTCCTTATGGCAGGCTATTTCTAAATTAGGACACACATCCATAGGTTCAATGGAAAGTCTTGTCTTTGTCTTCAGACAAAACCTTTTAATGGTCAGATTGACCAGTTACTCAAAGTACCACAAGTGTTCACAAAGAGAGCTACATATCAAGTTCTTGGCTGCCTCATCTCCCCACCCTATTTATAGGTTGTGTAGAGGTGCAGCCTCTCCTCCCTAATTATTATTCATAACCACTATTTATAACCAGTGGCTTGGTAAACCTGTCAGCCCATCAAGACTGATCATTTATCATTCTCAAGATTGCATGCAACTTGGGATTCTAGCCCCTTTCAGGACCCATGTCCACTTTTATCCCTATTGTATTCCATTTACCAAATATGAGCATCCAGATTGGTGCCTGGTGAAATATCCTTGGATCGTTGAGTTAAGAATAGCGTCGTGACAAAAAATACCCGCAGAAAAAGATCTTGGTAAAACGTACATCTTTTTGAATCCATTGCTGTGAATTGTGTTAAAAGTTAATTGACACTTAGCCGTGATATAAAATGAGTAAAGTGAGCGTTTCAGGCTTTAATAAACGTATATACCAACTGTCTTATTCTTAAGTAGTCCGCACAAAAACTTTTTCTCCTTTCGGCCAAATGACGCACCGCTTAGTCTTTCCATAGGAACAGTTTTACAAATGTTCATAAAAAATTTAGTCTGATCGACGATAAATTCACCCCAAATTTCAAACATGTCAAATTTCGTTTCACTCCAAAGTGCAAATTTAAACATCACAGTAAATTTTGAAGTGTAAAACGTCATAATAGGGTAATTGTTAATTTAGGGTGCCAAATGCGATACCCTGTCCTGTTGGTCAAAACTTATCATGTGTTTTTCTTTACATAGAATGCAAACTAAACAAAATCACCCTAAAAACTAATTTTATTTAGGGTGCAAAAGACCTGCATAAATTTTGCAAATACCTCCCTAAATTTCACAAAAAGTGGCTGTTTGGTGAACTGTAAAAGTCTGAAATTTAGAAGAATGAGCAAAATGAGGTAGGAAATTACCCTAAATTTCAGTTCCGCAGCATAAATTGCTTGAAGTAGTCTACAAATAGAATCAACTGTCCCAATGAGGACTTTAAGAATTCCGGAGTTACTGACCTAGAAAAGAATCTTGATGTTCGTCAGGTACTTTGATACAAGGAGGTTATGCCCCCAATGCTTCATTACATAAGATAATGTAAGAAGGTCGCCCCTTCACTTCGATACACATAACAAGACTTCTTGCAGATGTTATTCCAGTGTAATGTCTGTGTCTTTTTCATCCAATTTAAATCCCATATCTTTCTTTTCACAAACGTGGGATTGTTACTTAGTGTCTGTCAGAAAATTCAGCAAACAGGATTGCTCAAGTGATGTTAAGAATACTTTTCACAGTTCTAAGCTTCAACTTTCCAAATCCTTTTGTAAACAGATGAAACTGGGCCACCTAATCATGCGACGAACAACGACAACGTTAACTCGGATAAAAGGGCATAAGTGGCACTACAAAGGGACTGTTATCCTCTTTTCTTTTTTAAAAAATCACCAACTTTTCACAACATTTTACACACTAGATATTTCCCCTAGGAACAAAAACTAGGAGGTCCCAATCAGTACAGTAAATTGCGTAAAGTCATTAATAATGGTATGCAGAACATGTCTGTGTCAATTGTTTCTGCGGGTAGATCATAGTCTCGGTAAGATGTGATGTCCTTTATAATGACATCATCCCCCTCTCAGGCTCCATGCAAAATCTACACAAGTACTAATCACAGGACTAACAAGTCTGTTGGGATTCACAATGGTTTTATATCATTTATGTTCAACGAAAATCATATAATTATTAATGAGCATTAAGTTGCTTTGTTTCGGCAAGGCTAATGGATTTGCATCGTATCTGGATATACGATAATACTTCTCGGACTCGATACAAAATACCGGAAAGGACAACACAGTGTATTGTCATCGTCGCATCGTCAATCTCATGAATGTTGATTAAATTAATCATATTTTTCTTGCAGATTGATTTCTTTTCACACAAAATAGAATGCTGTTCACGGTAACAGCTATCCCTTCGAGAATGGGCTAGCAAACTAGGCCTTGTATCAGAAACTCAAATATGTATGGAACAAACCTGATTTACTGAGAAGAAATATTTAAATTTAAATTCAAGTAGCCTTTCAAGTAGTTTCGTGAACTAACTATTTTTATACACAACATTGTTGAATGATTGCTGAAGTAACGATTCAACTCACCTGAAGTTGATCTGCCTCTGGATGTGGATGTATGTGCGGCAGAAGGTGAGAAGGTAAGACCAGATTTCTGCAGTCTTCGGGCCGCCATTACACTGTGTGCATTTTGTAGCAGACTTGCGTCTTCATCTGCAATTAAAAGGTCTACATTAAACACTTGAAGCATTTCCATTCCATAAACCAAGTTTGAAGATAATGGTCAGAAAAGGAGGGACCTCGAGGTTACAAAGTTTCTACTTGATTGTATTGCTTCGTGTATAGTTGTTTCCTGTACTGTTCTCCGTTTAATGGGGTGATTTATTTCCAAATTATACATTAAAATCTTAATTTAACTTAAATTTAAAGTTTGAAAAAAAAAATCTTTTGGGTAATGGAAATCTGGATTCATTTATAACTGAAGCCTCGTAGACTTTCTCGCCTACATGTGAATGCGTTAGTTACCCTAAAGCAGATATGACGTGTATGACAATGGAGAAAGTGTTCGGCCAAGGTGGTTTTCTAAGATTTTCCCTGGCTGCTGAATCAAGATAAGCACATTTACATACCATTGTTCTGGGACCAATAGACATCACAACAACCCTATTCGCAATCCAATTACATGCAGGAATTCCGTTTTTGTTAGGACTATTTTGGTACAAATTTTCGCAAAAAAAACCCAACTAAAATTAGATTCTTTGAAGAATACAGAGAGAGCCATGCAGTGAAAGAACTTTCAATCAACCATTCGGTACAGCAACCGAATCCAGATAAGTTGAATATATTAAATCTGTCATCCAAATTTTATTTCATTTGAATTTATCCACTACAGACTAGCTATTGTACAAAGTATCTGTTTAAATTAGTCCTGGACTTCGTGTTCCAAATTAAGTTTTTGGGGTTTAAAAATATTAGAGTGAGCTGGATCCGTTAATCTGTGTTAAATCAATTTTAAATGTACAATTTTAAAGAGTAGAGACAGAGGAATGGGGAGGATGTAATGAGATAGACGAAAATAACATTTGAAATAATAAAGCACTGCAATGATCACTGCGACACAGCTGCACAGTAAAGCTTGATATTTGATGGAAGTGGGAAGTTCTTTCATAGTTAATTGGCTTACGACTACAAGGTAAGATGCTTGAGAGAGGAAATCTACGCTAACTTTTAGACACAAGGAAACCCTTCATTCCGATACGTGTGCATGACCGGTAGACTTCCTTCGGGAAAGCCGCCAACATCAAGGATTATCCTTGAGTGTACTCTCAGCAAAGGAAAACGATCCCAAATTTGAGGAAAAAGACAAGACGAATAAAGCCATGCTGGCATTTCAAATGCCATAAAGTATTCGTTGGAGTGCCATTTATCAAATGATGGTTCAAGAAGAAAATAACTTTTAGATAGATCTAGCTTCGGTGAGTTAATCGGTTCATCATATAGGTTGACCATGACTAAGTGGCTGTTGAGTTCCTAGCTCTAAACTTCCCAAATTGTCAACATTCTTCCAATGTCTGTCACTGATTTTCTTCAAACAGCTTCCCAAAAGGCAAACGGGTTGTTAAGGAAATGGAAGGTTTAAGAAGTTTCGCAAATGAAACGCTCAGAATTTGTCCCTTGATTCAATTTGATGTGGGTTCAAATCAATCGAAATCTGCCCTTGAACTCAGCTTATACTTAACGAATACTATTTAACGGTTTGATATCATTATATGATTTTGAAAAAAAATTATTTGTTTACAACAACACAAACGCAAAAAAGAAATGATGATCGTACATGTCTAAGCAGAATGTTATCTTCTCCTGATTTCACAATCTTATTTTCTGTCTCAACGAAAGCTGCAAATTCTCATCATGTGTAATACATCATATCTGGCAGGCAATTTTCAAATATTGCTCTAAATCCCAGGTCAACGCTTCTAGAATGTTGTTTTTGAGATCAATTCCGAAGAAAATGTCTTCATTAGATTTTCCTGGAAAACCAATTACAACATCGCAGAACTGATATCATTAGTAAAATTGCCTGAGTTTTGTCATCCATTTCATGGCATGAGGCTCCCCAAATGTATCAATTTATTCTGAGTAAATGAACGAAGAATTAACCAAATAACCCATGACAAAAGGAAAATGGAAATTTTGCAGAACAGACATGATAGTATTGAGGAATCCAAATCCAAAACATTTCCAAACAAGATGAGTAAATACTGATATCA
The DNA here is from genome assembly GCA_038406175.1 of Haplosyllis leylae. NCBI lineage: Eukaryota > Metazoa > Annelida > Polychaeta > Phyllodocida > Syllidae > Haplosyllis > Haplosyllis leylae. Next base: position 4,296 of record JBCAUG010301635.1, on the reverse strand, counting down.
GTCTCAGCGATGTAATGGGAAAAATAAAGCAACATTGACGCTCATACGCTTTATTCTACATATCACTAATTAACATGATACACTAAAGATTTCGAGTTCACACGACAAAGTTATCTCAAGTGACACATTTTTTTAAACAAATTGCAGGACCACACGACAAAGTTATCTCAAGTGACACATTTTTTTAAACAAATTGCAGGACACAAGTCCTTTTTGTGGGGCCACTGATAACCGTGTTTTAAACTTCCTGTGATGTCTGCATTGGGTTTTAGGTCAGGGTGGATCGATTGTGTGCTTTCTGGTTTGTGTGATCCTCAGATTCACCTCTGGTGCATCACCTGCTGACTGTATAGAGGTCAGCATGGCAGTTGAGCCTTTTTTGAGCCATTTACCTGCAGATCATGTGTCCACAAGCATTGGTGAAGGTTTGGCACACTTTTATGGAGGCTCAAAACAAGAACATTTAAAAAGACATAAACTTTAAGAATTGCAATAACAAAGTTACCTACAAGGATTGGTTAAATGAGTATGTTCAAATTTTTACCCTTTTCAGGGAAATACGTGATTTTTTCCTGTACTTCAAACAGCCTGCGTAGTAATTGATATTGATCAGGCAAGCTCTTCTCTGTTATCACCATACACGCAGAAAATACCTGGAACCCAACTTTGTCAGGAATGACAACAGCAATTAGGGGTAATTCTATAATTATGTTCAAATTGAAATTGCTGTTTCATTTTAACTTGTCGAATTTGACAAGAATAATGTCATCTAATGGTTTAGCAGGTGTACAATGGAAAAGAAACTGCAAATTTTGGATGACAGTTTATCAAAGCTGTCAGAGCGACCATGGCACTTCCCTGAATGATTTAAACAACATTACGAACACATAGTCATTGGCTGAAGACGTAAAGGCAATCGATCGAATATAACTGACAAGGTTACAGCCAGTTCATAAATCTAATTTTCAAAGAATGACGGATTAATTTTGTTCAACAGTTCTTTCTTAGAAGAAAATCCATTGTATTCGTGGTTTGAAATTAAATTTGCTCACAAACTTTTGTATCATCCTGAGAATGACGATTGTAACTGACAATTGATTGTTACTGATTAACTCCAATTAAATTTACATATTCTTAATCAAGCAACTTGATACTGCTGTTTAATGGAAAATATCACTGTCATTTTCCTTCTATAATATCAATATAGATCTATCTAAACGTAGTTATTTTTAGTTTTTATATTTATAAAAATCTCAATTTCCTTCCTAAACACTTTTCCATATCACAGAAATGTTTTAGCCTGCACATAAGATATATAGTGACAGCTTTGTCTAGTAGCTTTTCTCAATGTGTATTTTCTCTGAGATCCTAAGGCTTCAACGAATAAGTCATTGTGTGGAAATATGGTGCTGCCGACCTGACGTATTCCGCTGTGTCGTTTTTAAGCATAAGACTCCCGTGTATGCCTTCTGTAATTTTTCCCACAGATTCACTTTGCAAAATGGTACTGAATAACAAGATCAGACATTGCATGAGTGTTTATGGTCTTTCCAACACGATGGAGAAAATGATAGACATAATTGGCAGAAAATTAGATGTAAAGATATGTAAAAATCGCACATATTTAACTTGATTTGTTGCTGCATCACGTGCAAATGATTTGTGTTTTAGTCTACCAAGACTGTTTACATGTTTGTTTCATACTTTTTCATTCTGTATCACACAACCCGGCCAGGATACACGACTTTTATTGGGCAAGAGAATAACGTACTTCCATCGGTAGCGTAATTAATCGTGCAATCGTGTGACCTCCTTTGAGATAATTAAAAAAAAGTGCTTATCTGTTTCAGATAATAATGGGCTTTTTCTTGGTGATTTCTCTTTCGTATCAAACATACTGTGATCTCCCTGTGTTATAACATGTGAAAATATGACGACAATGTGACAAACAAAAATTGTAATTCATTCCTTCACAGACCAAATGGTCCAATAATCAATTCAAACCATAATGATCATGCGGAACACCAGGAGACAAATTCTCAAGTCTGAGTAAAGTAGTCCCACGCTAAACTTTTTTAAAAAATTGCTTTCCATTGTGTGCCTAACTCATCATGTCACCAATGTTATTGGTATTAAAAATTACATATTTGGTTTAGTAGTACAATCCCCCTCCCCGTGTCTTCGTGCAATTTTACCACTATCTACAGGCGGGATAGATATGGCCTTGACAGTTTTGAGCAACCTTGAACGACCACTACCCATAGATCTAGATGATATTCACATTATGTAAGAGGCTGGGAACAAGGTAAATGTTACATCAAAATACACTTGGATAATGACTTTGAATGTATAGTCAACGAAGAGGAAATCAACATTCCAGAGTTGCAGGATCCTGCAAAGGATACTATACAGTATCTGCCAATGTTCAATGACCACTATGCCTCAGTTATAAAGGTGGAACCACCATCATCCTACACTGCCTCTGAATCCACACAATTAGTGATAGGTCATCTGTTAACTCAGCTGGATGAAATAGCAAAGGATATCAAACAGGAGCTATTGGACAGTGTAATGGAAAGGCATGAAACAGGTTGTGAAATCAGCCAATTTGTGAAACAAAAGGAAGCAACTGAGCAAATGATAAAGATAACTGATGTGAGATCTATACTAGAGGCTGAGCAAAGAACAATTGAAGACACCAAACCACTATCCATGGTTACATCAGGCAAGGATATCGGCCAAGAACAACCAATGACAGACATCAGTCAACCCAAAAAGCCACTACCAGTGGTAACACTGAATGAGGAACCATTGGATGTAGCTGCAATGAGCACCAATGTTCCCCAGTCTGCATTGCCACTACCAGTGGTAACACCAACCATGCCACTACCAGTGGTAACAGAAGGCATTGCAGAGACAACAGACAATGTTACCAGATCCTTTGAGCCTGCCAAACCACTACCCATGGTAACACGGTCCATTATGCAGCCCATGGTAACAGAAGATAAGTTGACTCCTGAGAGCAACCCAGCACATTCAGAGCTGGAAACAATTCCAGAACCACTATCCGTGGTAACAACATTCACATCTGCAGCTGAGTCCACTGGCTCCATCTACTATGAGGCTGTAACTAGGAAGCGAGATGACATTATAAGAATTTGTCATGCTGACATTATAGCAACAAAATGGACTATGTCTCTACATAGACTAGGATCAGATGACATAAAATTTATACAGAACACTCTAAGTGGAATGCAAGATGATCCCACTCAAGAGGAATATCAACCCCTAAAATGTGCAAAGCCAAAAAGTAACTGACTGCTGAGAAAACCATCGGCAGCTAGGCTTGCAGCTCAGTGCATGATTGCAGACAAGTGTAGTGGCAAAGAACAGTCAAAACTGGAACACTTTCTACCTCCTGTGAAAAGGAAAATGACTGAGAAAACAGAATCTGAGACTACTGAAGATGTTCATGATCAAGACCCTGAATCTGACAATGAAACTATTATCTACACCCCTCTGAAAGAAACCCCAATTGATCCAACAGCAGACCCAAAACCAAAGCAAAAGGCAACATTTAAAGTCTGTATAGTTGGCCTAAAAATCCACAAGGATACGGATACAGTAAAGAAGATACAAAAACAAAAATTCACATGTTTATTGTGTGGATTCAAATCACCTAACACAAAAGGTTTGAATAATCACTTCAGGAACACTCAAGATGGCCTACAAGTGTAACCATTGCAAAATGGAGTACTTTAGTCCACTCTCTTTGAAGAAGCACATCCACACACACAAGGTACGAATCTATGAGTGTGACTTCTGTCCAAAACATTTTCCATTTGAATCACAGAAAACATCCCATATTACCTCAACAAGACATTACTGCAAAGAGAAAGGATGCAAGTCATCCTTTAAATGCCTCAGTGACTATACAGCACACCAGCAACTACATGAGAAAGAACTACACAAATGTGAATATTGCAACTTTATATTTATGACCTTAATGTAATTGAGATGAACGTCCTCATGCCCCCATGTCTGCCCGTGGCCTAGTTTGTATGGCCATGCCCACCCATCCCCCACCCCCACATGTGCCCTCATGACTGACTACCTGTGCCAACGCACTGTGTCCTGTTTGTAGTCCCTATGTTCTCCATGCCCCCTGTGTCACCGAGGCTACCTATACTCCCACCTCATGTGCCCTAAGCATTTCCTTATATCTTGGTGAACTTTTTTAGCTTTTGCAAATTTTGACTACTGCCAGATTTTTGGACGATCAACAGTGGCGGATCT
>JBCAUG010301524.1:0-17590 GCA_038406175.1 Haplosyllis leylae | reverse complement strand
CTTAGCGCCCTTAACGTAAGACAATTTTGTTGGGAAAACCAAAAATATGTTCTCTGACCAAAGATATTTGGATCCAGGTAAGATTGATAAAGTAATACGTTGAGTCCGTAAAAAAAATTGATAGAACTTGATTCATCAAAATGATCAAATGTCCTAAACTTTTAAATTAGACTGGAATGATTAATTACTTTCTATGAAGTATTACCCTTGCCAAGGCCTCGGAGAAGATGCGCGTTTGGAATTGTTTGTATGTTTGTTTGAAGTGGGTGAACCCTTTCAGAATTCGAAGTCTGCAAAAAAACCAAGTTAAAGGAAACAATAAAGAAGAAACGTAGAACCCCCTTCGCCAAAACCATACTTTCAAATACTATTCATTGGCGGATCTACGAGGGGACGCCAGGGACACGTCCCCGGGTCCAAATTAGTCAAAATTTTATGCAGTTTTCGGGAAACATTTGGCCAAATAATACGTTAGGAACCCCACCTTGGAGGTTGGCGCCCTCCCCCCCCCACCCGTCTAGGAAATCCTGGATACGCCACTGCTATTCTCACAATGTGAAAATTGGAAGTGGGTTAAATTGATGCAAAGCTCTGACTTAACTTAAGAGTTCTGACAATTTTAAAATGGGGACTTTTTTCCTAAAGTTAAACTTTTGGACGTTTAACCGTCAGACAGTCTCCTTAGACTAAGGGACAGTGTGATCAAATCCCGAATGTCTATTTAGCCGGTTTTGCATACGTACTTGCGTACGTATGAGCTGTGGGATGGAAGAAACCTAGCATGCATCATAGGGGAAAGGGTTAATCTGACCATCTGCAGACCACCTGCCAGCTCGAGGTGTTTACAAAACAATATAATCTGAGATAAGTCATCAAACACGATTTAATTAATGACCGTGTTTAAAACCGACCCCTGGAAGTTAACGAGGGTCTAACTTTCCAGGTATATAGGAACTAGGATCTCATTCCAACCTTCTGGGTGGGCTGGTTGTTTGACCATCACAAAAGTCACTGTACTCATGTCGTCAAAACTGTCCATCTGGCTGGATGCTAAATGCCCGAATATGTCCAATGCAGTAAAAAAAAATGGTCATTCGAATATCCTGCGGCAATAATACATGCACTTTCTTCGATTATGTTTTCAGAAAAACGCACATCAATTCATAAATTTTGCAATGACAAGAAATATCTCCATTACAATGGTGTACGCACTACTGCATAACCCTGAGAATCTGATCAATTGTCTCGGTCAAAAATAAATTTTTCATGGTCATTAAAAACCATTACAAATTTCATGGGAAACTGCAAAAGACCGAAGAAGTAATTTTATCAAGATTAGACCTATTACCGCAACATTTTCCACTTGGTCATCTTGTGAGAAAGAGCCTTTTGTCTGGTTCCCGCTGTTTAATCTTGAATACCCTGGATAATTATGCCAATTAAAAACTACATAGATAGGTGAGATGGGTAGCCACCGTCAACCTATCAGTTAAGAGCTAATAGTCTATCAAAATAATGTGAAAAATGTGGAGACTGATTCTTATTTAAGTGAGAACACGTGTGTCACACTTGTAACAAAATTCACACTTTTCCAAGAGAAAATCTGTTTTCGATTACTACCGAAAGCGTGACCCTGAATGACCCTTGAGCAAAAACCACAGGAATGTCATTTGGAGACCAATGCTGTGTCATTCCTTTCTGCCACACTATGTAAGGAGGAAAATCCGACGTCAGGTGGTCACAATAGCTCAAGTCTTGGAATACCTCATCTCAGTAATTTTCAAAGACATTCAAATATGTTCCTGTACTTTTGACGTTATTTACTGATAGCTATCAGATGAAATTATAAGATTATTTGCTGTTTACTGAGTTTTATTTTTATTTAAATTGAAACAATTTTAAACCACAACAGTTCAGAAAGTACACTTTGTTCAAAAATATTCTTGACAACTTTTGAAACTTTTTCAATAGACATTTACTTTACTGTAGCGATTTGCTCAAACTGGAACCACAGCAGAGCGGATTCCCTGTCCTCTGGTATCATCTGGCGCCAGTGTGTCTGGCGGTACCAGGACCTTCATCTGTCAACACGTCGGTTCTGCTCTGCAGGCGAGGGCTTCGTCAAAACTGTCCAGAAGCAGCAAAGGAAATATCTTTACGGTAGCGTCACACTTGGTGACTGAAATGTCATTTGTGACGTTGTAGTGACATGAACTTAATTTTTATTTTGCGATGCGAGTGCTGATTTTGTGCAGAATGGTATTTTCGCAAAGACATGGTATCTTTAAAGTTGCTGTGCTTCAAAGATCCTGTACGTAATTTGGGGAGATTACTTAGAAGTTTAGCCAGATGATTCATTAAAAACAAAACAAAACTAATACATTAAACATAAGCTCGTCCACTTTATGTTGGTGTATTTTTGAACAGCCCTAAGTGGTATTTCTTTGTTGGGGCGCCAGGATGTCTAGCAGCTTCAAGAAGGGAACACACCCCAAATAAATCCTGCAGGGGGTGACAGAGGGTACCCCTACTACCCTCCTTCTGTCATTACAGGGATATCCCTGTACAACAGTCAACAGCTGCGCACACATAGTGGTGTGGATCTCACAAACATCAAAACTTGTCGAAAGAAAAATACACCAAGGAATTTCAACGTAATTCTTAGTTACACTCATGCGTGCTCTGGCCAGTAATCACAATTCTTACTACTGAATTAATTCATTTGACAATATAGCCAGTGGCAAGAATAACTCACTTCCAACCCTATTCTTTTGATACAGGCCATATTGATGTAACACCCAACAAAATTATTTTGTCATTTTGAACAGTTTTCATTCTGCAAAAATAACGGACGATATCAACCAATGATTAACATAAAGTGGTTCGGTGTGGAATTTCTTGATTTGAGAACCAAACATACAAGTCCATTTGTACAGTAGCTTGACTTTTTCTGTTGTTTTGGTGCCACTCTGTCTCCTTCATCCAGTCTCAAGCTTTTCGGGAGGAACTCCCTTTACTCATTGATAAATTTACACAGCTGCCTTTACAAAACGTTTCGAAACAAAAAATATGAGAACCTTGTGTTCTTCATATCATTTTCTTTCTTTTTGTTTTGACATGACCAAACGCCAAATGCGTTAAAAACATGCAGAAGGAGGGAAAGCTTTTTATGTGGCATTTGACTCATTTTTCATTTTGTGCAGTGATCGGCAATGGAGAAGGGATTTATAGTCACTAAAAAGGGATGTGTTATTGAATTTATATCAATATCATCAAGTTTAGAAGGTGTATGAGTGCGGACAAACTTGGTCATTGCACCATTTGTGGCTCAAGATCCACACCTTTGGAAATGGACCAATCGGGAATAATATTTTTGGCAACTTGGTAACTTGGCAAAGTTTTGTACAAAAACCACCCTTTACCAAAATTGAAAAATTGCCCAGATATGAATGATAATAAAAACTATACAGCCATATATTAAGTTTTCAAGTCTTAACTTAGATCTCAAATCAATATTCGGAACACATGGGAACTTCCTATTCCGAAAAATATCTTGCCTTCATTTCATAAAATAGAGACATGGTCAAATTATAATTACTATCCAAACAGAACCCAAGAAATATTCAATCCGGTGGTATACGAAAAATCCTTCCTTTGCACCAATATAAATGTGTTCATGATTTCCAGATGGTACTGATCGGAAGTAAAGCGAAGGAGTGATTATTATTCTAATTTGTTGTTGTTTTCGCAGTCTACACAAAACGTTATGGGCACTAATAAACATGAACTGTTCGACAAGTCCAAATCATGTGCACAAAATGGCCAAGTACGTTTTTATTCATGGACGTAAAATCCCAAAAATGCAAAAAAATTATCTCACGATTGGAGCATTCTGTCCACAAGAGGACATTATGGAAAATGATCAGAAGGTGACGGCATCTGGTTTTCTTTTTCTGCATAATAACCCAGTTGTATTCAGATATATCTGCTCTATTTGTGAAGTCATATTATTTTTTCAAAACCCACGTCATTGACCAATACAGTAAACTGTAATCTACAAGCTTTCCCCTTACGAATTATTGCAAAGGACAGGTCGACAGACAGAAACCCGCGCAGATATGATTGACAAAGAAGCACAGATAAAGACAGGTTGGCAGACAGAGAAACATACACTTTTAAGCACAAGGACAGATAGACAGACAGACAGACAGACAGACAGACAGAAACTTGGAAGCCAGAACGACAGAAAGACATCCAATTTCTGTTTCATGCTGAAAAGACAGGACGCTAAACTGGTAAAAGTGTACATGCAATTATGGTGTGTAATTTCGCAGTTTTTTTGCCCAGAATCCACGAAACACGTTGAAGTCGTCTTTTCTTCAATCGTATATTTTGAACACAAACAAAGAGCCATAAGGCACATATGGAAGTCATGACAGTACAAGAAGAAGTGTGAAGATGCCTCACTTCTGAGACTTCTGTTTGTTGTTTTTCACTCGTAAACTCGGGATTAAGTTCGCTTTTATTTCTTGGACTGGTATTGGAAACGGTCATTTGGTCCACAGGTTTGTTGTGGTTGTGTGCACTGTAAATTTTAATTAATGATATGAAACAACATGAAAAGGTATCGCGATTTGAATGTATTTGATGCTTCATTTTTGGCCCATATTCACTCAACTGAACATTAGATTTATGGGTGAAATAATCAAATACACATTACGCATACAAATAATTTTAGATGCAGTAACACATATGAATTATTTTTCACCATGGGTATGTACATGTTAGCAAATTTTCAGAGTATTACTCCCCAAAGAAATAAAGACCGCTTGGAATAAGCCTTGCTCAAATCATCATTATCATCATCATTATGGATGGGATGATGATCGACAATCAAGCACTGAAGATCTTCACATTCGCCATTGAAAACTCGGGATTAAGTTTCGCCATTGATGATGATGGCGATGAAGATGAAAACTCACTTGAAAAAATATACTCCATTTTCAAAAAATGTTGCTTGCGGTTGAATTTGACCCAGTCATAAAATAAAATATTTTCTTAAAGTGAACACAGAGTGCTGCTTCTTTCGCATCTCATCTTTCAAGGATATATTACAATAAAAAGTGGTTTCTTATAATCAGCCTCAAGTTCTAACTTGGTAAATTAAAATGTAAAAACAAGTTAACAGCAAACATATGTCGATATAAAGTATTCATCAATCAGAAATCTATTACATATTTAGTGCAGTACATGATATAGACATGACGTTACCCTGCAGGGTGCCTTTGATTAAAGCTCTGAACTCAACTGGAAAATGAGAAATTGTTTTCGTACCATTGAATATCTAGTACTCGACTGAATTGTATTATTTTACATTAATATCAAGTTTAAAATGAGTTAAATTTACATTTTTTCTCTGAAGATTTTTTTTTGGGTTTCAAGAAACTGATCACATGTAAACTGTACATGTGTGTTGTCTTTATGTACCTGTAATTGTTATCATTCAAGCTTTGTGAAACAATGCTATGGCAAAGGAAACCAAAATACAAATCATTGAAATTATCTGTAATATTATGATCCATATAACATTGTATATTGTTTTATGCAACAATGTATGTTAGCTAAACCTGCCATCATTGATAATTTCAAACATGAGCAAGAAAAAAAATCAAATCAAAGGCAAAGTGCCTGAGGTTAGAAAGTATTGTACTCGTGCCCTCTGTTAACCTCAATAAAGGAAATATGCAGCGAAAATCACTGAGCATGCTGAGTAATAGCAATCACATTTGACAGCTCAATACTGAATTCCTTCACTCGCGTGGTCACGTTTGGTCCATACCAAGAACTGGGGGTACGCGGACTTGTATTTCTCACAGTTATGATTGGAACGGAAATAAAATTCAATGTGAGGATGAAATTTAGTTCATTCTTTTTCCTCATGTAGTTTGTTTTTGATGATTTTTTGGTGCAGCTGCACACCTACCAAAGAACAGTTTTGAACACAAAATATTTTTGGCTTTTCAACCCATTCTAATGCGAGGCCGGCAACAGCAATGGTTCTTGTTTGTGGTTTCGGGTACCAGTTTGCGGGTTTCGGGAACCAGGTTTTTTTGTAATGCGTCACAAGTTCTTGTAATGCGCCAAATTTTTCGTAGTGCGCCCATTTTTTGTAATGCGCCGACGCATTACAAAATAATGTCTTCAGTTTCTAGTGTTATGTACCAGAAGCTATTGCATTTTTTTGTAGTGCGCCGGCGCATTACGAAAAACGCATTACAAGAATTTGTGGCGCATTACAAAAACAAGAATGCTTAGTAGCATTGTGTCACTCTGCACTTTGAGTTTGTATTTGATATTATTTTGTAGCTCCATATGTAACAAATATTTTATTTTTATACAAGTTTTTATTCAGTTTTGGATTGGAAATGGGATATAGATGTTACACAGAGCAAATAGGTATACATTGGTTGGTACATAACACCAAAAAGTAATGATATTTCTTTGTAGTGCGCCGACGCATTACAAAAAAAATGGGCGCATTACAAAAAAATTGGCGCATTACAAGAACTTGTGACGCACTACAATACCGGAAACCCGAAACCACAAACAAGAACCACTGCTGTGCACAGTCTTCAGGTGGGGCATTCTTTGTTGACTAATAATGTGCATGTTCATGAGCATGAAAAGCGAAAAAAAAAGAACGGAAGTGCGAAGCACTTATTCTGTTATTCACCAGGATAGGCTGCGAATATTGAATGAACTTTGCCGCGATAAAAACTTCCTTATCAGTTATTCGCCCTGGTTACAAGCCCACAGAGACAGTCACATTTTGTAGGACACTTGCAATTTTTTTCTTGTACACTGTGGATATGCCGTCGGGAGCAAATTCTCCTTTGTTATGAGTATGTTGGATATTTCTTTGCAATGAGCGATGTTATACATGTACCGGTAAATTACGTGACCATTAATCGTGTACTAATTGAACTTTTTGCCAAATTATGTAATGTTTTTTGTGTTACTTTGTCATGGTGACAGTATTTCCACTTCATTTTTGCCAGTAACCTCGTTAGATTTGTAACCATCTTTACTGTAATACCAAGATCGCTTACAAAATACATTTGTTGATTTTATCATTGATCATCAAGGATTGTTCTCGGTAGTGTTACATTTATGTCTGGAAAAGTAATTTGATCCTAATTTTGTCAGTTTGGAAATGTAGTCATGGATTTTCGAGAAACCGTCATTGCCATTCTCATTCTTAACTTCATCAATCCAGTATCAGTGTCAAATGGTAAGTACCGATACATGTACGTATTCTATTTGTTACCGTACAGCACAGACTTGCATACACACATGAGCTCGTGTGTGTATGCCACAGACTTAAATTGTCACTCTCGTACAGTGAGAATGTTGCTAGTGTCACTTACTTGCCCCACTTGAGTTGACATGTACGTTGTATGCAAGTCTGTGCCTTACGGTTTGCATGGAGGCACAGACGATAAAACATGTTTTATTGTCTGTGATGGAGGTTAGATCGTTTGGCAAAACTTTTTGTGCGGCCTCGAGGACTGTTCAGCTGTACTAGATATTTGTGGCAGTTCTTTATCTTTTGGGAATTCGTGTTAGTTTCTGTTTGCTTATAAATTAGTATTTATATTGTATATTTTATTCTTCCGATTCTTGTATTTATGAAATATTAACAGTCAACAGCGCTTTTAATAAAGAACACAAAATTATAATTAGGAACACTTGATATCCTCTTCAAGGATTTCATTCGTATTTTTCCTTTTCAATTTAGACCATGAAGATCCCATGACATACTGTCTGCGGTACTACAGGACACCATATCAGGAACTAGAGTGGTCATTTTACTGTGGGAAAGGCTTCACACCTTTTTTCATCTCAAACACGACGGTGGCCCGTAATGAATGTTTTTCACAAACAAACGACAACCAGCAGTGGTGTTTTTCTTCATCACAGTTAAGAATTAAAAGATGCCACGGAAATTTCTGCACACTTGCAGTTAAACCTTATCGATCGCCTACCTTGAGAATTTGCAACAATACACTACTAGTTGATTATAAATGCATCCCACGTACCGGTAAGTGATTTTTTAAACAAGGACAAGTGCATTTGCATTCAAACAAGATAAATCTGTTTTTACTCGGCCGTTTTGTGTGTAAATTCTATGAAACAAGAAATTCCCCCAGCGTGAACGCCGGAGGCATACCGCCCGCACCGCATACATCCCTACAGGTCCTGTATCTGGGTGATGGACCCCCCCTCCCCCCATACAGTAGCTGTGAGGAGTTACCCGAGGACCTGACAGGGGTACCCCACCCACTCCCCCCAGTGGACAGACAAACTGAAAATATTACCTTCCCCCATCCTTCGAATGCGGGCAGTAATTAAGCAGTGGCGGATCCGGTGAAACGTTTTCAGATATCCCTTCTCAGTACGCCCCGTCAGGGCGTACAAAATCAGAAATTCTGTTTTTGGAACCCCCACCAGGGCATATGAAATCAGACATGCTTGATTTCAGAAACCCCCTCCCTGATTTCAGATACCCTCCCCTAGATTCCCTCCCCCAATTAATGGTATTGTGATACATTGCACACATGGTGGCAGATGAACTTTTACAGATCTTGATATCTACACACATTTTTGAAAAAAAGCCATCTGTAACTGTCAATGACATCTGTACATTTTACAGGTATTGATATTTACAGATACATTTTTGCAAAAAAAAAATTTTATAAAAGTTCATATATCACCATGTGTGCAATGTATTACAATACTGATAATTGGCAGGAATTTTGGAGAGGGTATCATAAATCAAGGGACGGGGGGTTTCTGAAATCAAAAATGTGATTTCAATCACCCCAACGGGGTGTGCGAATCGGAGGGTGATTGAAAACGCCAGCCCAAAAGGGAGGCGCCAGCCCATCATTCGGTCTATTTTCCCAAAACTACGTGAAAATGAAGAAAATTCGGTCGAGATGAGAATGTTTTCATTGAGCATGAAATTAATTTATGTTCAGCATAAAAATTTATTTAAAATTTGTCACCAGTTTTTACTATTGAACTGATTTTGGATTTTTACTATCTTAAGCTCACTACCAGTCACAAATGAGCTTTCATCTGGCTAGTGAGGAGAGCAAGAGTCATTTAATCTCAGGGGGTGATAGCAGTTATTCATGGGTGTTAGTTCGTGCACTGGACCTATTGGAAGGGAGGAGTGGTTGACTGTACTACTGGGTGAGGGGGTAGAATTGTGGGGAGCTCACCAGAACTCTTGTATCTTTGCAGTTGAGGTGTTAAGTGTCTCCACTGAAACACTTAGTCTGTGAAGAATATAAACATTCAGTTTAGGCACAGTCTTTATTGTTACTCCTGAGATTGGTTGATGTGAACATACATTGAGGAGGGGATACAAAGGCACCAGCAGGCTTGTAGAATGTCCAAAGAACACACACTTGTAGAATCTGCCATTGTCTCTAGGTGAGGAGTTTTTGATGGGGTAGACTAAAGTCTGTCACTGAAAACAGTCATAGGCAGCTGACAAGTTGTTGCACATGGAACACACATTTAGTAGACACAAATGACACAGTAGGGTACACTGGAAGGCACAATAATGCACAGATGACACACAGTAGGGCACAGCTAAGAAACTCTGCAAGACAAAGGCATTTATAAGTACAGGCATTACAATTTAGGGATTCAATTGATCTCCTCACAATTACATGTACAATCACTATAGAGTCTTTAGAAATGTATTTAAGTGACAGGTTGTGTATGAGGGGGTAGTGAGGGGGTGGCCCTCCAGAATCTGGAAGTATTGTCAAAACACTTAAAAGTGGCACAAATAGCCCAAACCATACAATTTGACAGATTCTGGGTGAGGAGGTGGCTCAACTCCTCATAAATACCTGAGAAGTTCCTGTTGTTGCTATAATGACACTGAACAGTCTGATGGCTATTCTGGAGGTCCTGGAGGTACGCCTCCCTTATATACTCAATACCCAACCACCAGAATATCAGTGCAACCACACAAAGTAGTTCCTATGAGGAGGTGGGAACATGGGGAATGACTGGAGCTATTTAGCACCTTTTTATGGTTAACCTAGGTACTGGAACACATAAACTCAGTTTGCCACTAATTCCATCTCAATTGAACCAGTAATTAATACTGTGGGTCAGTGAGGGGGTGAGTAGGAATACAGTCCTACATGTCAGGTGGTGATTGGTTACACTCATCATGCGATTTGCTGATTGGCTACTGGGGGAGGGTGCATGTGATGCAATGACATTGATTGGATAGTCTTTGAGGGGGTGAATAGCATGTGCATGATTTACATGTGATCAGCACATGTGGACTACACAGGATTAACTGAGGAGGTAGCTGGGGAAGAATTGATGTTCTTTTGGCAATCGGAAGCCAAATACATACATGGTTCACCTCCAACTCCTCAATCTCGCAATAGTACATATTCAACCTGTTACAAATTGTTTGAAAAATATCACATAGTTGCTTTCATCAAATCCAAAACAAAATCCAGTTTTAATTCTATTGAGTTTGAATTAGGTTCATCACCAAATATCATTCAAAATATTATTATAATATAGTGTAGACGGTGACTTTTCATTGCTCAGGTTGATTTTTATGGAAGCTGTCAGAAGCACTCTCGTGAATGGGCCATTAAATCAACAACAGACCCTCATCTCCACTCAACATTAATTATCCTTCCCTTATCTATGTTAAACAGGGAAAGGCACCGAAGTGTGAGCTAGAGCAGCTTTATCAAAAGGGATCGTCTCAAAAATAAAATATTCAAAATTAAAGATATTCAAAATTTCAAAATGTCGATTCAAAAATAATGTTTTTGATGTGCTGAGTTTCGAGTTTCGAGGGACTAAGACATTCGAGTTTTTACTAAGCCACTTCGTGAATTGTTTGTCTAATTAGCAGAATAAATTAATTTAACTAGAATCAACGATGCATAACGGTTAAGGTAGATTTTTGATAACCCTTCCTTTCCTACGATTGAATTTACAATTAAAAATAGGAGAAATTAAATGATACATCTCCCATTCCGAAAATTTGAATATTGCTTCAAATTTCTAAATGCATCAGTGGCGGATCCAGGATTTCCCAGACGAGGGTGGGGGGGGCAACCTCCAAGGTGGGGGTGCTAACCTATTATTTGGCCAAATTTTCCAGAAAACTGCATGAACATGAAAGAATTTGGATCAAGAGGTGGGGTGCGTGTCCGTGGTGCCCCCTTAGACCCACCACTGAAGGTGTCTCGCAGCTCAGTCAATTAAGATACTTCTTTACAACATGCACTTTGAAAATTTATTAGCAGTCATTTGAAGAACATAATACTTAAGATATCTGTGAAAGTTTCAGCAACATTCACCAGCCAGCTGTTGAGTAATCACACTTCAAAGATGACCAAAATTTCCATAGAAGTCAAGGGTAATCTGCATTTTTCTCAAATTTGGCATGGTGAAACTTCCTAAGAGTTCACACAATATTGTGGATGTTAAAAACTTGTGACTTTAAATAAAATAAAAACAGTTGAGTTATTCAATATCTTTCTATTTTTATTTAGACTTTGATGAAATTATAAGTGTTATTTTGTCTCCCAAAAAGGTTCATGGTTCACTGACCATCACAATGCATTGTAATTGACCACTGTTAAATGTGCAGCTGATGAATTGAATTGAATAGTAAAGTTTCATGTGAGTCTATGTTTTGCAGTGTACCATATTAGAGTTTTTCACAAACCACCTACAATACAAGAAAAATACCAACATTACCAACTTTTAGCTCTGCCATTAAAAATCACCTACTCAAATAAAGTATGTAACCTTGAAATGAAATCTTCATATACCCCTTGATTCTAATTTCGCTTTTACTACCATCAGTTAGTATAAATAAAGACGAAAATTGCACACATATGGGAAAACAAAGTTGGCAATAATGCCAGCATTGTCAACTTTGAGTTTTTGTGAAGAAACTCGATTTAAAACAAAGTTTCAAATTGAGTAATTGTCCTGCTTCAGTGAGATTCCATGTCACGATTCCTTTCCATCAATATCAGAGTTCAATTGTTAACATGCAACATTTACCTAATAACTGAGTTGTAAGTGAATTCAAATCTGCCAGGACGTGTCAGATCTAATTGCCTAATAATATCGTTTCACAGGTTGTTGCCATAAATACCACTATAACAAAGTAGTAAATAATATTTATCATGTATTTACTTTTATTTTTCATTCAAATTTGTTGGCATCTTTTACTTTATTAAAAACTCGAATGTGTAGCATCAAACTTTTATATTTGAGTGCGTATGTCCAAAAAGTAATGATAGATATCATTGGAGATCCAAGGGGGAGCCCAATTTTTGTAATTTTCATCCATTTTTTTGGGAAAATTGGCCAAAATAATAGGTTGGCACTCCCACTTTTGTGGTTGGCGCCCTCTCCTCTGGGAAATCCTAGATCCGCCACTGGATATGTAGTTAAATTTGTCCAGAGCACTGGAATCTTAAACTGCACCAAATATCATCTATGACTGGAATCCTGATATTTTGCACAAAAAAAGAACCTTTCCGTAGTCTACTATTACACTTTTGTGTGAATGAATATCTATGAGGTCGTCCCTCATAGATATTCACGCAGGTGAATACATAAACCGTAGAAACAACTGCTTCCATGTATGTTTATTTCAGTCATTGGTCTCAAGCCCGGACATTAAATATTGAGTTATATCAAATGCGGACACTCAACTTGTACTTGGAATATAAAGATGTGTACTAACTTGGTGTACAGTTGTATTAGGCTTGTTACAGCAGGATAAATTGCCAACATTGCTGGTTGCTTCATTTGTGTCCGGTAAGGGATTTATTTATTTATATAATAATCAAAATATAATATATCCAACTCATCCTGCAAGAAGTTGAAGAATTTTGGACTTTTTCAGAGCTTTGTAACTGGCAGTGAGGTTTTGGTAAGTGATGTTTGAAAGCTGGGACTATCCCACGCCATTCCTCAGTGTGTAGTGGCAAAAGTCAAACAGTAGTTGGGATCTTCTCAATGTAAAATAAAATACCCAGTATTATTTTCTGGACAAAATGTTTTTGTTATTTACCTTATCGAGTTTTTCCTTATGAAGATGGTTTCTGTAGAATTCTATATTCTACAGAATATGATAAATCAATGAACCATGAATTGGGATCAATTGAAATGTTCTCTTTGGTACCTGTGTCTCTGTGGTGCTGTGCTAGCACTTCTGTCTCTTACACAAGAGGTAGTGGGTTCAAATACCATCTTTACAAATATTATTTTTAATTCTGTAGAATTTCTACAGAATTTCATTAGGTAAAACTCGATTTACCTATTTCATCTGTCAGAAATGTCTAAATTTCCCGAAGGGTAATGTGGATAATCATCACAGAATTTTAACAGATCTAGTCCCACACTGAAAAGGAAAAGAAAATTTCGGCAGTTAAGTTTACTTTTCTTGCATTCTAGTAGATTTGAGCAGATTGGTTTTGAAATCTGTTTTGAAAACATCTGAAACATTGGAATTTTCTCTAAATAGCTTTTGCTTAATTCAGTGAATCAAGACAATTTCTAAAGGTAGTAGTAAAAGAAGGATCCCTGGTTAGGTATCTGTTCAATGTGGTGAGTGGCAATAGATATATGACCAGAGGTAGTCATGGAAATAGTCTTAGTATTACCAATGACTATGCGTGGTAATGTAGCTGTTGCCAGATAGGTACTCTGGTAACTAGACCAGTTTTGAACTTTGTTATGATTCATTGAATTCGCTGAATTCAGTCAAAGCCCTATGGTTGATACGTGTAGTTTTGGTAATACGTGTAACGGCAGGTATTAAACGTTCATTTCTGCAGTAAACTTCACTTCTCCATCTGACGTGAAAACAATAAATAGCAAAGGGATGTTGTAGATAATTATGGAAATTCATTACAGTGAGCAGCTGCTGCCAGTTATATTTTATTTTCATGAATTGTTGATGAAACTTTTCATATCTTGAAGGTACAAATAAATGATTTCAAGTCAATGGCTTACAAAATGTAATTGAACAAACGCCCTCGGTTCCGAGATTTGAACAAATATGGCAGTCTGCGCAAACAGATTTTAAAAGTGTCAAATGCACTTTACAAACACTCCTACATACCCTTTGAAATCTAATAATAAAAACCGAAACGGTATTTTCAACCATATAACTGAGGTAAGTGGTTAGGTATATTTCAAATTCAGCAGATACGCGTTCCCAAGAGTCAAATTCTACCAGTCAAATCAGAAAATCATACTCGAAAAATCACAATAACAGTATTTCCACGCAAACCATGGTAAACAATGAAAATAATAATGAACTTAACCTACTTTTTAAACAGACGGTGAATATGTAATCCATATGTTATTACATGTGTATCATAAAGGTTTCTTTACAATCACGACTTTTACTTGGATAGAACAGCTTCATATTTACTGAAACTGCACAATGAGTGTAATATACAAAACTTGTACACATAAAATGTGTTTTCGGTATGAATCATGGTTCAAAATCAATATGAAAAAAATTGAAATTATTTAATTTTAGATTTGAGTAATCATCACCTGATACAGATTCAATCAAGGCCTATGGATGGTCTAGTGGGAGGTGTGTGAAAGGAAAGATAAAAGATTGTAAACACATTGAAATGTCATAAGGAAAGAAATAGTGTAAATTTTGTCTATTAGATAAAAAGCCATCGGAGTTTAAAACACCTCGATGATTGTGCGTGTGAAGACAACTTTGATTTACTGGTTCAGCTTGATTTCTACTGTAATTCTCGGATTGGTCTCAGCTTAGACAGGTTTGTTGACAACTCTTCTTCGAGGAGTCGGAAAATTGAGACTTTGGCCTCACAATATAAGTCAATGGGAATTTTATATATTACAAGCAGTTTAGGTATGAGAAACCATTCAGGCATTCTGAAAATTCCAATGTCAGTAATAAATTTCAGGATGAGTCATTCCAAAAATCAACATATGGTTTTAATGAAGAGTGGAGCAAGAATTATGACAACTGACTACAAAATTACCCCTACCAGTTTAAATCACTCCTATGAATCAATTCCGACTCCAGTTAGTCAAATTCTGAATATTGTATCCATGGCACTTATCTAAGTCAAGTAGTCAGAATTCTACTTTTTAGAGTGTGCATTGTGACACTTCAAACAGTAATTAGCATGAATGATGCAAGTGCATTCTTGAAATTCTATTGCTATTGTCTATACATTTATGATATGGTCCTCAGATGGATCAGGCATAAATTTATGTATTTCAAGGAGGAAGTGGCCTAAAAAGACCCCCCCCTCCAAGACGTCTGGGAATCAAAATTAACTGACATCAAAAGTGTGGGCTGTCTGCAAAGAGAGACAGATTATAAAGAAAAAACAAGGTTATGAAAGAAGCATGAATTAGCCAACAACAAACATCATTCAAATCAAACTACGATTTGAAAATTATTCGTGCTAGTTTGGTCTGATTTACGAAGACCAACAATTTCCGTTGCTCAGGCATGAAAAAACTTTTAATCAAGAATTCACCAAATACCGTCTTCCTCACCTTTACCTTTTTCATGTATCAAATCACTCACCGTTTATTACGAGGTAAAAGGGATGCAATACAAAAACGGGGAAAGTTCTGGAATTTGCTCTTTATTTTGTGACCAGTCCTTATAAAGTGTGTGTATATCGATCTTCAAAAATAAATACTTTTAGTGGGATCGTGGTGCAGCGTGGATAGTTCGAATAAAACAGAAAAAACAAAAAAAGGTACATGTTTGACTTTTTTTGGAATCAGATAAAGCATGCATGTGTTTCAACGAAAAAAAGTAGAACATTCTCTACTTTTCCAAAATCAAATCTTGATTGAATTATTGTACTTACTATTAATCAATAGTTCTACAGTCAGCATAAAATACTTCAAAGCTATAAAAAAAAACAACTAAATAGATACAGTTTTCAGATGGGAGGTTTTCGTACATAGGTTTGAAGTCAAAATAAATAAGACAACTTTGATGGACTATCACGGTACAGGTGGTCACAGTAAAATTCATAATTTATACATAGATCTATGTGATTGCAACAGGACCCACATCTTCACTCAGCCGCAAACGTTACATTTAACAACTTCGTTTTCAGAGTTTTAAAGGCCCTGCGCTCTTCAGAGGTTAAGAATTATAAACATGTTTTGAAGGACACAGATAGATCAGAATTTAGGTGATCATTTGTGACGTGCGTATTTTTTACAAAGCAAAATATACTTACCTTCAAATTTCGTTTCAGCTCACGCAAGATTGCGGATCTAGTCTGTTTAGTGTTGTGGGGGAAAAAACTGGAGATTCTTTTTGGACATAAAGAAAAAAGCTGCAAAAAAAAAAGAAAAATAATAATGAATGATTCCAAAGAACATAAACTTGTGAATGAACTGAAAAAGAGACTGAGTTCAGTGGAAATTCTTCAGGATGAACCAGATTTCTTCTCATCAAATGAAACGTAAGTTAAACACGTCTGTCCGACTGTCTGCTTGTATATTCTCTTCCGGAAACAAGGAATTTAATTTCTTTATTTATCCTCGTCCTGGAAATTAAAGAGTTCTTTCCTTTTTTAAAGTTTTGTAATGGGTGTAAATTTTGGGTATGCTTTGGATAGAAAATTGTGACTTAACTTGGAAATTTTTTTTAGAGGCATTGTGAATTGTTTTGAACTATAGGTAGCATACGACGACCATTCAATATTTTATCATTTACAATCGATGGAACTGTTCAAATAAAAAATGATGTGAATTTTTCAATGTTTTTATTACATTAAATTTGAATCACATTGTGAAGCTCCCACGAGAACAAACCGATGGTTTTCTCCAGTCGATTTCTCTAACTGTGATTACGTTTTACTGCAAGGAGCAAGGAGTGCTCATTTATTTTCAATTGTTCATAAATGTTTAATTATTTTGGCAGTTTATTACGGTATCTGAAGGCAAGGGAATGGGACATAGATGAGGCTGAGAAACAATTGAAATCCACTGTGGAATGGAGACGAACAATGAAACCGCTCTCTCTGGATTGCAGGTGGTGTCATGAACGACCCGGTTATCATAGTATGGTAAGAAATACATACCTAACAAGCGCGAAAGATCCATGTGTAAATTGAGTAAATTGACTTATAGCACTCTGAAAACAGAGTGCGATTTACGTTCTTCCTGTTCATATTCATCAACATTATCAACATCATCATTACAAGAAAGGATTTGTACACTGAATGATGGGAACTTTGTCCAAAATCTTCACATTTCTTCGTTTTAGTGTGAAAAATCCTCGTGCTACATAGAGTTTCCATCCTACGTTCAGTGAACGCAAGGAATCCATAAGGACTCTGCACACCAGAAATATGCTTTAAACTTTGTATTGACTAAGTGGGCATTTTCAGTATAAGGCATACTTACCTGGCACAGGGGCTACCGTGATCAAGTAGGCGGTGCCCCCAGAGTGAGGCCTTACCATTGCACTCCG
>JBCAUG010301413.1:0-17591 GCA_038406175.1 Haplosyllis leylae | reverse complement strand
AGGGTGCAAGGGGTGAGAAGGTTGGGGTGCGAAGGGTGCGAGCCACCTGCATGTGAAACTTTCACTGCCTGATTTTTTTTAACAGGTGTCAATGTTACAATTCCTATTGACATTGGTGAAGGTGCGCTTATTGTAACGCTATTGTATCCCGTGAAACCTTGTGCGTACATAACGAAATTGATCCCGTTACTGATATTGTGTTTGGAGTAAATGCAATTGTTACCGACCACTTACCCAGTACGATGGAAAGTTTTCACTGGTGTTTGTCTGTCCACAGGGTGGTAGCCTGGTCCGGATCATCCTGGTGGGGGGAGGGGGGATCCTTGGTCAGATGGCCGTACCCATCCCCCAAGCACCACCCCCCCCCCCCCCCACCGGCTGGGTCTGCTCTAGCATGATAAGGATGGGAAGACTTGGTCGATATTGCCTCGTAATGTTAAGTGGGGGGAGCTGTTTTGTGATCCAAATGGGTCCATCAGTTAAATTGTACAACTCTGAGGGTTTTCACTTCTCATGTTTTGTTAGAAAATGATTCACTTGAGCTCAATTTTACAAATCTGAGGGCAAGTTTCTTGGGATCGGTGAGACCTCATTCTGTGAGATAAATTTGCATTTACATAATTTCAAATAGAATAGTGTATTCTGACAGAAAGCTTTCGCGGGAAAAATTACTTACCGAGAACCTTTTTATTAGTTCTCCGGATTTTAATCTAAAACTTCGAACAGAGGGAGTCTGTTATTTCCGGGTATCAAAACATTTGTAGAAATTTACAGAAGATGGTAAGTCGGGCCATTGTTATGATAGTTATGTTTCATATTACATTATTAAAGAACTAAATGAAGGTGGTAGTGTAAGAGGCAATAGATGTTATCCTTATTTGTGATGGGTAGTCACTGATGTATCTGTTGTTTTGAGGGCGATAATAAGGATATTAGTGACAAAGAATACAAAGCCTGTCAATCTGAGACAGTTGTTCAATGCTAAACAAGAAATATTTCACTCTTGTTAGTAGTTGAAATATCTTTGGACTCATTTATGTTAATCACGTGCTGAAGTTAAACATCGTACACAAGGCCATTGCTAGTTATGAGTCAAAGAGGGTGCCAACTCTACATATGGCCAAATTTTGCTGGAAACCCCCGTCAAATTGAAAATAAAAACAGGAATGCTGAAGCGGAGTGATACATTCATGTAGTGTGGTTCATAGATTACGTTAAAATACGCAAAAAGACCACTGACAAAAACGGTGACTTTGAAGCCTTGTTCACACGTACTGACACCGAAATTTGGCCCGTTTAAGTTTTAACATTGTGTCAATTGTTGATGGGCACAATGGGTTCTACACCCATTGTGCCTGTCAAAGTGCCCGTCACCATTAGCACAATGTTAAAACTTTAACGGGCCGAATTTCGGTGTCAGTAGGTATGAACAAGGCTTAACGATACGTGTCATCTGGGTTTCAATCCGCTGATGTAATGGATTGGGTGACTTACGGTCATTTTGCCGGTAGTTTTAGTAAACTCCACTCCAAAAATATTCACTTTAATTCTAGAAGACCCAAAATGTTGCCATGTGCTCTATACCCTGCCGATTTCCTCTGTGTTTAGGCTCAGAACGTGGTCGTGTGTGATATCGAACCAGAACTGAAAGAAAGGCTGAAGAAATTCCGACTTCGAAAGGAAACTAACAATGCTGCCATCATAAGTAAGTGAATTGGGAGGAGGTGAGACACAGAGTGTGATTATTGTTAAACATAGCCAGTTAAGCTAAAGAAGAAGATAATTTTATCGTCATAACCGAGTGTTCCCAGTGACAAAACTCCTGATTCCGTTGCAAATGGGACCCGCTGTTGCAATAAAAACGGCATTCAAACCATAATGACACAAAAAGATGGCAAAACCTCGTCTCGGCAGACTCCCTCTTGCTAATCCTCTGATAAGAAGTCCTTACGTGCCAAAAGTTCCGAAATTCGTGTTCAGTCAGACCATAAACACTCATCTCTCTGATTATTTTCAGTGAAAATCGACAAAGAAAAAATGCAGGTTGTCATGGACGACGAATTGGAGGTAATTACACAATTGTGTATGTAGTAGAAACCCGTCAATTTATGATCAATGGGTTTTTGGCCGTACACTGGAATCAACCGTCAAAAAAGATTAAGCAATAAAAACGACAATTAATTGCATATGTCACAGACCCATTTTACATCGTGACTCATGATAAAAAAATGGTTTGGTGTGCCTTTCACAGTCACACCATTGCGCGAGAACATCTCCCTCATGGTCAGATTTTTGTTGTAATATAAATATTAGGTAGTGAAAGTTTCACCAGTCCAGAATCCCCACCATTCCATCTACATTCACAGAATGGCAAATCACATTATTTAGTCCCCAAAACATTCCCAAAATTTTGAGACAAAAAGCCAAATCCAACCACTAAAGTGACTCTCAAAAGTCACCAAAATGTGTCCGACCATAAAGAAAAATGACTGGCTACGAGAAAGAGAGGTAACAATACATTTTTAATTGAGCTACATCATCCAAAAACCTCCGTTGGGTGCAGAACGTCTTTGTTTTGAGTTACACATAAATAAACACGCAAAATCTTCGAACCTCGGACATATGTGATAATACATTATTGTCATTGTATTTCGTGTTGATTACAGGATGTTTCCCCGGAAGAGGTCGCAGAGGAACTACCGCCGCTGCAGCCACGTTACGTCGTGTACAGCTACAAGTATGAACACGATGACGGCAGGGTGTCATATCCTCTCTGCTTCATCTTCGTCAGTCCACAAGGTATAATATAGCAGGGTGTCGTGTCTGCTCTGTGTCTTGTTTGTCAGTGCACAAGTTAAATGGGCATAATCGCTCTGCTTCTTCAGTCCAGACAGGGTGTCTCATATGCTCGTTTGCTTTCATTGGTCACCAACAATATTATCCTTAGATTGATCCGCAGTGCTACACTTAACAAACACCTTGACTGTGAATAATTCCTATGAATTTCCGAACATTTTTACTGCAACAGGTGCCAAGCCAGAGATGATGATGATGTATGCGGGCAGCAAGACTAATCTAGTCCACGCGGCAGAATTGACCAAGGTAGATACAAAATACTTGAAATTCAGTGACAGTTCGAGAACATGTCACTAATTTTTCGTATCTTAAAAAGGTTTAGCCACTGAACAGCGGGACCCTCCAGAACAGACTGTACTGCAAAAATATATTTCGTCATGTTTTGATAATGTTAGATATTGTACAGAAACAGAGGATTTTCAATGATAAAAGCTGTTGTTACAATAGTTACACTCAAGTTTCAATTTTATCCCGCTAGGTATTTGAACTACGAAGCGCAGAGGAACTCACTGAAGAGTGGTTGAAAGAAAAACTACGGTTCTTCCGATGATGGACAGATGGCAGCACAAAGAATGACTGATTGGCTGATGAACTTGTGGTTTAATGATAATTTAATTGACTGAAATCCGGTGTGATGTGAATGGTTCAGTGAGGGTATCCATCTCCACTTTGTACAGGATAGTACAACAATGTACAAAAAGATCGCGTGGTGCAGAAGGAAAAAAATGTCAAGATACCTGAATATTTGGAAGTGGATCCCCTTCTTTTGTTAGTGAGCTCTATTTGTGGGCAATTATTCGCGTTTCTTGAATATGATGTAAATGACCGTTGACCGGTGGCTCTGTTTACGCAAATTGCCACACTAAAGTGTTCCAATGGTGTGTTCACAGTGTTCGACACCGAAACAGATAAAAAAAATGGGTTGCACAGGATTGTGTGGGGGTTTTCAAACTGCACAGAGACAAATGACAACACAGATTCCCATCAGCTTCCGTGTAGTTTATATCTGTATCTGTCTCGGTCTCCTTCTCGGGCAATGTGAATGCACCAAGAGGCTGGAAACAAAAAATAGAGCATTGAAAGGAGGGTTTAATTACAAATGAATAATTTACCATTGTAAAACAGAAGTGATTGTAGAGTGCGCCAATGAACCTGCACAGCGTATACCATTGATTTCTTGAAGCGCACAGTGGAATCTCCTTTCGTCGGTTGCTCCTTTGGATGGTCACCTCTTTGAGCCAAACATCTGGTACTATGTTCCATTAATATCTATTTTATTAACACTTTTCACAGTCGGTCACCTCCTTTTTGTAGCCAAAATTCTCTAAAACAAAGGTGACCCTACAAAGGAGGTTCTCTGTATATGTTTTAAATAACAATTTTCTCAGAAATAACCAAAATGACTTGTAATTCCTCTTTCCTAGTCATTCTTATTATACATATCCTATTTTATCTAATTTGTACAAAAGTCATCTACTTTGGAAAAAAAGGGGAATTTTTTGCCTCTTTAAGTTTGACCTCAAAACGTCAAGAGGATGAATTTATATAGCTGACTCTTTAACGAGCCAGCAATTACAACCTATTCGCACTGCTGTTAATTAACCAAATTCAACGAATGAGATTTATATAAATTTATAATTATGTTGCACATGAAGAATAGAAATGTGCCAAATTGTAGCTTGTAAATTATTGTAAAATTAAACGATGTGCATGTATTGTAGAACCTCTACTTCTCGGTCGCTGTGTTGGTCAGTCGTCTCCCTTGTTAGGATAGAAAGATCGGTGAAATTTTATTTTATTCTATACTTCTCTTCTGGTCTGGGATTTACGTCTCAAAGCAACCTGCACGTTTACTGGCTTGCGCCAATTGATCCTCAGATTCATCTGTAGTGCTACGTCTGCTTAATATTGAGGCACCCAGCTACCATCTAAGTAGAAAAGTAAAGAAAAACATGTACAACCCACTTGATCGTGAAAGAAAGGTTCTGCTCTTGACGAGTTTTTAGTGGCGCTTTGTAAATAAGCATCGAGATTGTAAAACTGAATATATTATGTTCCATGTGTGTTGTGTTGTCTGTGAAAATGGCTCAGCTGAAAGCAACAAGAAAATGTACAAGAAACTAATTTGGTACTCAGTAAAAAGAGAAGTTTTTGCAGTTGTAAATGGTAGTTGAATAGTGTTTTAGCGAAAACATGAGTTTTATGATCCATTCACATCTCCTCAGTGTGACCGTAGAATTATCACCACAACATTCCTAATGGTTAAAATAGAATCTTGCAGATACAAAATTTTGTGAAAAAAGTCAGCTGTACACTGGGTTCCATCTTGTGACGGTCCGGTTATAGCGAGTAGGTTTCTCTGCACCGAATCATTAACAACAATGTCAAAAACTCCGGTTACAACGAGTAACTGCTTACAACGAGTAATTTCCTTTGCATCGTTTTACTCGCAAGTCTTTCTGTAAACATTGCCTGAAAGGTGTTCGCAATTTTATTCCGACCAGTTTCAGCTAAATTTGTTTCTACTGAAGCGCCAGATGATAAAAAGATGAAGCCCAGTACCCTGTGTGTAAACTAATTGTTGACTTTCGCTGAGTAATGGTCCATTGCAATTACGATAAAACATTTGACGACCTGGCATTACTTCAGAGAATCACTGGTGTGAATGCACCTCCATCAATTCAAATAGCTCAGAAATTAGTTTTAGAAAATAGTCTTTAAACTCTAACAGCAATTAACTTCCAATAGTGGTTTCCATAGATTGGGTTGCGCCTGATAAAAGTTGATTTTTTGTAATCTCCGAACATTTGCTTGTTACAATTACCTACTTTGAAAAATGTTCCACCAATTGGGTTAGTATTTGATGATTCGTTTTGTTGCAAAGTTGACTCGGAAATGAAAATTAATAAAACAAAATTTATCGTTGTATAATCCGGTAACTTCCGTCAGTGGAACTAAGTAGTACACTGTGTCTGGCTTACAAGGTCCCGTTTACACCAAGCATCAGCATCCACACACAGTCAAAGCTGAAAACAATGGAAACAAAAAGGGTTGCTCCAGAATAGGGTTGCAACCCATTCTGGAGTAACTCTCTTGTTTTCAATGAGAATTGTATTGCTAGCATTATCGCAGTGCGTTGACGCTGATGCTCGGCATAAACGGACCCCAAGAAGTTCGGTTTGATCGAGGATCCAGCTACAGCGAGCGCCAGTGTCAAGTCTAACAGGTTTGCAACAAACGGCCACTTACAAGGAGCAACTACCTTTGCATTATGTTTATTTCTGGCAAGCGGGACTCAGTGCAGGTGAAATCCAACAAGAGTTCCCTGAACGTCCCCTGTGTGGTCGGTTTCAGACTTTGTTTCCAATTACAGTATTACAAAATTTTCAAATATTCTATTTTTTTATATAATATGAACTGTGCAATAAAATATAGCTCTTGAATTGCAACCAATACAATAAAGATAAAATCTTATATTAGTTTTTGTCAACATTTATTTTATAAATGACTTCATAGTACAAACTCATTCATTCATTCCAAAAGTGCAACTCAAATACAAAAAGGTCAATTAAAAAGCTAATGAACTGTGTTTTGTTGTCAACTTTTAGTCTTCAATTGATCATTTTTAAAACAGAAAGTGCCGCACACTTCACAGTTATGTTACGTTTCGGGACAACTTGTTTCCAATCAACATGTATTGGAAATTTAAAATACAAATATTTTTGATTACTGTTTGTTCGATGTAAGTATGTGGCCGGGAAACACTCCCATTGCTCCCGCCACACCCCATATGTTCCACTTGGCTAATGTCACAAGGTAAATTTTGGAATTACGTCAAAAATTTACCCTTTAAATTACAATTTACTAAAGTTGCATTTCAATGCTTTTGAGTCAGGATAAAAACAACTGATGTCACAAGTGGAATGTGGGACCTGCTTTCAGCACAAAAAGTGTCACAAAAATTTCCGGGGCAAATCTCAGACATTTAAGTATATTTGCAGACGATCATTAGAATCATTCACACAAAAGATCACGGTGCCCATAGCATATTAATAAGCAAACAGTGGGTGACTATACATCATATCACAATAATAGTCACCATAGATGCGGAAGGCATTTCCGTAAGTCGTTACTGTAACAAAAAGGACATTATGGAGAAATTATTGAATAATTTAAGAATTTTGCGGGTCCGAGTAAAACACACAATAAGGGTTTACAATTCAATAGAAATATATTTTCGAAAGACATGCAAATGTAAATGGACCACTACATGTCACTTGAGACATTCTCCGAATAATACAATAAAGTGCTCATTACATACACTTCCTTGCCACATTTGATTTCTTCATTCACTTATTTTCAAACCAATATCATGTTCACTTTCAACAATGTTAATATCTTACAGGCAAAGAACCTGCCCGTTTATACATGCAAAACATACACACGTAACATATATGAAATAATTTGGTGCTTTCTGATGAAATGTGAGGAAACTTGGTATAATCTTGATGGTTTCCGTAAATAAATCCATTAGAATTTCAAGAACGGAAAACTCCATAAATATCTGAGGAAGGCAAGATTACCAAAGCAATTCTTTAGGTAATAATAAATATTTCTTTAGAGAAGATAGATAGTCAATCAGTAGGTATAAGCTTTCTGTGTAATCTTTCAACTGGGATAAATATAGGTTTTACTTCATTGTAGATAGAACTCGTGAAATGTATAATTATTGTACAACTGTTCACTTTTCAGTACTACAGATCATGCATACGAATATTCATAGCAAATTGATCCAATGAACAGACACCCGCAATACTACAACTGCAATGTATAGAGGTATAACAAAACCTGCTTTGTAAGGTCACTTTAAATTATTTAAGGAACTGAAGTGGCCTTAAAATGTATTGGTATCGAACCCATAATACACCAATAGAAAAGCACATCAGTTGCTTGAAGATATGGTAAAAATGACAGGTGGTCTTACAATGAAGTGGCTCTACAACACAGGTTATGTTGTAGTAAGTTCAAATGCACTGGTTCACAATCACAGATTTGCAAAAATCTGATTTGTCGTTCAATGACCACAAAATAATCGCATAATCTCATGCAGTAAAACCTAGTTTTGAACGACATGTGGTTTTAATTTTGCGACATTACCTATGAGGGGAAAAAACTTCACAATGATGTCTTGCCTTTTAGGGCTTTTTTGCAACACTCATGATTTTAAGGCGTCGTTCAAAACAGGTTTTATTGTATTTTAAGTCTATTTCACTTAGTTTTGTACTTTTATGCATGCTGTCTCATACATGTTATTACATGCTAACATGTAGTTTGTTCGAAAAGATAAACGATTTCTTGTGTGTGTTTCTCTTGTATCTTTACAGTTGACTTGGTTTCGCACGCAGTTCACTAATTGTTCCTTATTTTCTCTCTATGACGATACCAACACGTAGATCATGCTGAAAGAAACAAAGCACGATGCAGTAATATCTGTTTTACAGTCACTCCATTGGGCAGTCATCTCTATTTGAAGGTCATAAAATTTAACAGAGGCTAATGTCTTCATTATATTTCATCACACATTGCCGCTTTCCTGGAAGCATGGTTCGCGAGGAAATTGGTCTGTGCAATAAAACTGCTTAAGGGTCTCTTGCGAAGTGCATGTGCACTAAACGTGCCAGTGTGCTATTCATTTTTTAACATAACATACCTTTCGAGTTTGCCAGAATAAAATAAACCCATTGAAAAATGCGTACCTGTACAAGTAGTAGAAGAATGACAGGAGATAGAAGGCGAGTTTAATCCAGCCTTCCTTTTGTGCCCGACTGAGTTGGTCTGCATTCATGATCGTCGTCGGATCATACAGTCCGGGGCCGCTCATCACCGGCCTGTGCATGTACCTGAAGAATATCCCAATAAACGTTAATACATCACATATGCACACACTCAATACACTGGGTCCCGCTTTCAAGAGCGCTTCCAATGTTAGGGTGTGTTCACACTGATCGACATCCGAGACCGACACATGGATTGCAACGGTATTGATTTTCATCCAGGTCGGTTAAACTTGTTTTTTTTTTTGTCCTGTCAGCAAAAGTTTAAGTGAAAATGTTGTACACTGGGTAAAGTATCGGTGTGACCACCACTTTTGAAATCGGTTATTGCGACTACATAAACTCCAACAGTAAATTTCTCTGTCAGATCAGAAAGTATTATCTTCATTTAGCAGTGTTCCCAAGCCAATACAGGGGGGTACAAGAGCATTACCTGTTTATGTGATAGATAATTAGAGGCAGGTTCAGTAGTAACGTCCCCCATTGCCACGCGAAAAGAAACAGCACGTTGAAGAACAGGTGCAAAATGTACTCCGGTAACACAAGCTGCAAGAGCAAGTACAAATGTCTGTATACACTGTAGTGATTGCGTATGGCCCATGACTATGGGTACTAATGGAATAAAGGATACCAAACGGGAAGCATTTACACTTGAATTTGTTGGTATATTTGTAAATTCATGTTCTGTAAAGAATGGGTGTCGGCACCATTCTTTGTGTTTACAAGTGTGACATAACGTCTTACTGGTAAATCCTTACTAGAAATGGTTTATTATCAGCTGAAGAATTGATACACTTCCTTTCATTGTAAATTTACCAATTAATGTTTACATTTCGCAATTATTTAACCCTTCACATCTGTAAAGCATCCTCAACCAATATTGGACGGTATCTCTTTGCTGTTCTACATTCTCCACAGGAGAACAAGTCAGTTTGTATTCAGGCGGTGTGTTGGTGTCTTACCGGATTTAAGCTGTTGCACTGATCTATTGGATTCTTGTAATCTGTCTTCAATTCATCGAAAGCAATTATCTGTGTAGTAATGCAAAAATAATTAAAATATGAGCGAGAATATCATCATTGGAGTCCATGTATTTGATTCATTTTTCTTTTTTTTTTCAAACGCACGTATAGATCCATATTTGCACCTACTTTAAACCTAAACTAATAGTCTGTAGATCTACCAACAATTCAAGAAATGGTTGCACTGGGTTACAAAGTGGGTTGGGTGGTGGTTTCCGAGCGGCGTTCGCCTTTCCGATAGTGCGATACTTTAATTATAATACTGCTCACATATTATTTACATTGCAATGCAATTA
The DNA here is from genome assembly GCA_038406175.1 of Haplosyllis leylae. Taxonomy (NCBI): domain Eukaryota; kingdom Metazoa; phylum Annelida; class Polychaeta; order Phyllodocida; family Syllidae; genus Haplosyllis; species Haplosyllis leylae. The sequence continues at coordinate 7,583 of JBCAUG010301413.1, read as the reverse complement.
GATAATAAAACAGATCTACTAAAATCTTGAAAATCATTAAACTTCCCTCCTTCGTGAGGCTTCCTCACAGGTATCGGTATCGGTGATGCTGCAGTTAGTATCGGTAAAGGCTTTACCGATACCCAGTTCAACATTCGGTACCGATACCTGTGGGCTTCCTTTAAAATTTTTAGAACGATGACATGTTAATTTCAATGATCCTACATCGGTACGTTATTCATAAATAACTCGTTCGATCTATGCGCCAGTTATTTAGAAGATAAAAAAACACGCTTACATGATAAATTACGAAGAATATTAGGAAGGCACTGAGGATTAAAGCGACAATATAACAAAATGCAGCAAAGGTAAACGCCATAGTCCGAGATCTCTCACCCACACGACAGTTACCGGTTTAGCGGTGCGCAGATGTGACGCGGCGAAAAGTGCGAAATACATTTCACTTGCTGTATTGTCAGCTTATTTAACCGTTACAGCTCTGAAGATTTAGCTTTTTTTTGCAGTATGAAATTGATAAATTGCATCTCTTAAAAAATTAGGAAAAAAGTTCAAAATATATCACTAATGTTACTAGCTATTTATGTCCAGTGATACACCCTTAGCTGGGGGGATGCAAGGAGCTCTCTGCCTATATCCATGGGAGTGACAACAGAAACATGGCTCACCAACTCCAAAGTTCCATTGCAGTTGGCCATGTCCTTGAGGCACTGTTTGAGGAACACCTTTATGTCCTCTCATGCCCCTTCAGCCATCACCACCATGTTGAGGAGTTGGGTAGCAATTTTGAGATGGGAATCCTCTATGTGACCCTTCACAGTTGAAGAGGCAGCATCCCCAAGCCACCATGCACTGGGCCCAAATTTTTGAGGAACACTGGCAAGGGTATATGGCTTGATTCCCCTTCAATAAAGTCTACAAGCTCATAGAGACAAACCAATGGTTTGAAGATTAACTTTATTGAAGAAATTCTCATTGAAAGAATTGGAATATGCAATACATCTAACACAATCATAACAGTCATGAGCAAGGGGATGGATTGCTGCCCCTTCACTTGCAAAGGTGTGTAGAAACAGTTCTCTCTCTGTAGCATAGCTAGGCATTCTGATACTTTCACAGAGTTAATAATAATACATAAATGAAAACAGTGTATTGGAATATTTAGAAATTCTCATTGAAAGAGTACTGGAATACACAATACATCTAACACAATCATAACAGTCATGAGCAAGGGGATGGATTGCTGCCCCTTCACTTGCAAAGGTCTGTAGAAACAGTTCTCTCTCTGTAGCATAGCTAGGCATTCTGATACTTTCACAGAGTTAATAATAACACATAAATGAAAACATTGCATTGGAATATTTAGCTTCTGGCATAGCACATAGTGAATGGGGTTCCACACAGTTAAAAGCACCTTCAGTGCAGAACACAGTTAGACAGCACAAATAGCTGAAAAGCTCCTTTACACATGGACAACACTTAACACAGAGAATACAGTGAAATAGCAACAGTCAGCCAAAACTCTGAAATGAATGAATTGCATTGCAACTGGCACAAAGGGGAATTTTCTCCAAAATACATCAAATGGAATAATTACATTCATTCAGTTACAAATAGATTCTTTCCAGGGAGATCTACCCTCAGGAGTTTCCTGTAAGAGTGCATGCAATAGGCCCCAAATAGCCTAAATAACCTAATTTGGATGTTTGCAGGCTTGCTCCACCTCAGGGTGTGTATGGTGCTCCCTCTCTCCTGAGATGTTCCCCCTGTACATCAGTGGTACTTAACAGTGTGGTCATTCACTCTTGAATGCCCTACTTTCTTGGCCACACATTGTCTTTTATAATTGGAAGTGACTACTCACATGTCAAGCCACAACACAAAATAGTACCAGGGGATGTGGACACTAGGTAGCACAAACTATAGTACTTTGAGTTTATGAACATAACTGACTCAAAAGAAACCACTTTCTTTTCATTAGGGGCACTCAGAGCACCTTGAGGGGGATGTGTCGGAATACAAGTCATACCTTGAGTACTCCTTCTATGGTGTGATTGGTCTGGACAATAAAACCATGGCCCCAATGATGTCATTGCTGTTGACTCTAATTGGTTACTCTTACAATGACTCTTTTGGATTCCCCTTACATACCCTTCACATTTCGTATGACTTAAATAATGGTATGTGGGCAACCAACATACAGTTGGCCTTCTGTACAGTATCTAATGTTGACACACTTAAGGATACAATTTGGGTAATGCACTACTATATTACATATTTTTGTCTTTCAAATGGAATTCAAAAAGACTATGTGGTCCTGCTCATGGAATAGTGAGCAAAACTGCACACAAAACTCTGCCAAGGGGTGGAAGGTGGAAGAGTGGGAGTCTAGGGGTGGTGGGGGTCTAGGGATGGGGCTTAGGGTGGTGGGGTCAAGGGTAGGGTGTCAAGGGTGCTGGGGGTCAAGGGGTAGGGTGGGGTCTGATGAATTATGAATCCAACAGGGAAAAGTACATATTTACAAACTTTATTAATTCCACTAAAAGGAACTACATGGTGACTGCACAAGATCCAAGTGGGTATTGCAAGCTGCAGTGTGTTGGCTATGGCCTTGGCACTGGTCACATAGTGGCTCATGACTTACATCGAAAAAATTTCATTTGACTGAAATAGTCCCCAACTGAAAATGCATGCAGTTATTGTTCATAAACTGGGTGTGCTTCTTCCTTAAGACTGAGACCACAACCAAATCTGTGTATTGGCTACAATGACCAATTTGGCATATCTTTCTTGCCATTACTTTACCAAGTGATAATGCAACATCCTCCCTTGGAAGAATTAAATTCTATTCATGGAATTTACTATGTAATGTGGTACTCTAGGGAAATGAACCTGTAATACCAAATAGAATTTAATTTCTAAATCCTTAAGGGGTCTAATTGTTCTTGCTAGTCTGTTGACACTGTAAATGTCAATGTCAAATTTCTTTATGAAGATATGCAAGCCAAAAACTATCAGGTAGAAATTAGAATGCTGTTTCTTTGTGACACACTATGTACACATCAACTGAAGAGAATTTTGGTAGAAAGTTCCAAACATTTGCAGGTTGCATCCTAATGAAATAAGTGAAGTTGTATGATGATCTACCTGGCTCTTAGAATTGTACTTCTTTAGGTAGAATTAATACATGTCTTGTCTAGAGACAGAGGTGAATAGAATACAGGTTTCACACATTGGAATGAATTTGAAGAAAGTCTCTTCTGACACATAGAATGGAAATTCTATTGCAATGCACTGTGGACTGGCCAGGTCACTCAATGCTCAGAAATGAAGAGAAAATTCTTCAAGAGAAAGTGGCACATGTCTTTTCTAAGGACAGAGGTGTCTGCAATAGAAATTGAATTCTACTGCTGTTCCTCCGAGACTGGGTACACTACATTAAGTTGCCCATCCTCATCATAATATTGCCTACCGTCAGCATGGGCAGTAAAGGTATGTGTCTTTTTCTTCAAGGTAGAAGTGTTTTTCTTATCTTCAAGGGCACTTCCTGCATTCTTACAAACTTTGGCAAAGTGTCCTTTACCTCCACAGAAATGACATTCTTTACCTTTAGCAGGACACTCTTTCATATGCTTTTTGTCCCACTCCTTGCCACATCTAAAGCAAGTCTTTTTCTTCTTAGAATTATCATCCTCATTGGTAGAATTAGAATTAGAACTAGAAGAGCCATTAGAAGAACCAGAACCCTTTTTCTTTTTCTTAGAATCATAATTCAGGTAGTGGGCACTCAATTTTCCAGGAAGAATTAATATTTTCAAGTATCCACTGGGTGGACTCCTGCACCTGTAGAATTGTGGTGATTCTGGCAAGGGTTGGATCCTCCACTTCATGTATTATCTTGTCTTTGGCTCTTGTACTCTGGCAGCCAGGGATTAGAACATCTCTTATTATTTATTTTGTGGCATCATCTGGGTAATGGCACACCTCAACCATGTTATACACCTTGGTGATCCACTTGTTCAGTGGCAAGGTGGACTGGTGTGACTTGGGTGACCAGAGCTTCATGACAGAGACCATTCTATTTTCATGTGGTTTACACTCTGTCTCAAGCAAATCCCAATAGGTAGTGAGTTTGTTTCCCCTATCATCTGCATTTGCAGTTGGAATTTTTCCAGATATTCCTAGTGCTCTATTAATGGAAGGCCCTCTTTGCCTAACCAATATATGAGATACTGACACTTGACATCTTCACCCTGTGTCTTAAGCACGGAATTGAATATCATTATGCATCTTCTCTTGAAGTCTAGAAAGTTCAAGATTATAGAAATTTTCATTTGCCATTTTGATTGAAAAGTAGAAGAGTCACTCAATAGGTAGAATTGTAAATCTTCTACTTGATCACATTGATGCATTTATCTGGTAGTTTTGAAAGTTTCTTTCTAAGGAGCAGCTTAGTTACTTTGCACACAGTACTTGTGTTGAAGATTACATCGAAAAAGCAATGCATTTGTAAGGGCAACAATGATGTAACAGAGAAATATTCCAGTTTGAAGCTAAAACATGTAGTTTCTCTGTTAGAATGACACTTTCAAGCATGCCTGCTGTATGTGTCCATAAGTAACAATGAAAGATCTTGAATTCTTACTATTTTTAATTCTTCATCTTTGGAATGGTAGGTCATGGAAAGTAACCCAATTTACCACAACATTTGCACAGATGACCTTTCTTTTTACAAAATGTGCATACTGAGTGAATTCCAGGACAGTCTTTTAAATGCTCAAAGGATAGAATGTCATTGCATCTGAAACATCTCTTGGTAGACTCAGTACAATCACCAGTAGAATTTTTCACTTTGACACCAGTAGAATCCTTTTGCACTTTGGCAGTTCTGTATGTCCTCTTAGATTCCTTAGATTCAATATAATTTAAGAATGTATTTGGCAATAGCTTGATTGAGGTATTCACACTCTTGTCATTGTATTGAGCTATCTTGAAAATCATGTCAACAGTTGATTGGGATGTGTCCAAGGGACATTTTTACATTCAAGTCTGAGACCATCCAAGCCTCAATGAGTAACAAGAATTTCAACTCTTTCACTTTGCCAGTTTATAATGATTGACAAGCAGAAGGGAAAATTTAAATTCCTTCAAAAGCTGCTTGTGAGCATAAACAGACAACAGTGTATCAGTGGCCTTTTCAAAAGAATGCCCTGGGTATGGAGTTTTGCATTGTAAGAGTCAGTCTATCAGTTGGCCTTTCAAGCCTTGTCTGTCTTCCTATGGCTCCTTGTGGCTCACCAGTGGAAATACAGTTTTCTGAAGATCCTTTTAATCGTTCAAGTGAGCAATTAAAGAAGAGCAAAAATTCTATTTACCTGAGAGTTCTCCATGTAATCTGAGGTAACTAAAGCAAACCTTGGGGAATCCTAAATCTTTCATACAAGCAAGTAATTCAGGTTGAAATAAGCCTTTCTTTGGCAAATTAAATGTTGTTTCTCTGAATTTGAAAGAGAAAATGTAACTTTTTCTTCAAATCACAACAAGTTTAGATGTAGAATAACACAACATCTTGGACTGTATCCTTCAAAACTGCATACAAACAGTGGAAAATTGAGCTTTTTCTCTGTATTCCAACTGAAATATTCTGGATCTTTTCCTATATATACAGATCATTTGTTGTAGAATTCACACATCATGCAGAATACATATATGAACACTGGAGTTTTTCCTATATTTCTAGCAAATAAGCACATTTATGCTTCTGACTTCTGAAATCCCACTTCTGGCACCATGACAAATTATGAATCCAACAAAGAAAAGTACATATTTTTGGACTTTTTCTCCTATGTCCATGGTAGAAAAGTCTGTTTTATGACTTTTCCATGTACTTTTCCCAAAATCTGGACTTTTCCTCTACATCCAGACAGTACCATCACAAATGTATGTGATGTAGAGTTTCATTTCTGCTGCTGCTGCTTGCACTGCTGCTGCACTTGCTGCACATCTGGTTGTGCAGGAGCACAAAAGTCTGAGATCTAATGAAATGCAAGAATCTTGAAAGTCATTAATATACACAGATGTGAGCCCCAGTGACCTTTTCCTCAACTTTGTTTGTGTTGGGCTACACTCTTGTCATCCATCTTGAAAGTTTCACTTTTTTCTAATAGTAAAAGAGCCAAAAATTGCTGAAAATCCATGTATTTTCTCCTTCCAAAAGAGGAAACCACAAGCACAGGTCCTTTCCTTTTTGACACCATGACAAATTATGAATCCAACAAGGAAAAGTACATATTTACAAATGTTATTAATTCCACTGTTGACTGTACAAGATCCAAGTGAGAAGTGATGGGTATTGTGAGCTGCAGTGGGAGGAACCCTGGTCAGACACTGGTCATACACATTGTCAAGCTTGTTGGCTTTGGCCTTGGCACTGGTCACACAGTGGCTCATGACATACATCGAAAGATTGCCATTTGACTGAAATAGTCCCTAACCAAGAATGCATACAATTATTGTTTATAAACTGGGTGTGCTTCTTCCTTAGGCTGTGTTTACACATTCTGATGCTGTGCCCATCACCGTCACAGTCACCATCAAAGTTTAACATTGTGCCAATGGTGATAGGCACTTTGACAGACAAAATGGGTTCCAGACCCATTCTGCCCATCAAAAAGATCAAAGGAGCCACTCAATGGTGATGGTATGTGTAAACAGGCCAAATCTGTATATTAACTACAATGACCAATTTGGCATGGTCCAGTGGAGGCAGGTCACACGATGTGTGTGAGTAATGAGTATGAGGAGGAGTTTACCCTATTCCCATACAGTTTCATGCTATTCCTGAACATTTTACTCTTCCACCAAATATTAATGAGTGTGTCTAATCCTGGTCAATGTGCCAATAATCCTGGACAATCTTACTGGCATGGTTAGTTTAGAATTTCATTCTGTCACAAATTGTACTGGAATAAGGCCACATTGCACAGGAATGGCAAAAATTTCTATTTTAGTGTACACAAGCATTCAGCCATCTTGATTTTGCATGGTTTCAGAATTTTCAAAGTGTTTCATTTTAAGTTTACCTGGATTTCTTTACAAGATTTCAACCCAAAACAAGGTAAGGATGTTATTAAGCTTCATTTGGAGAAAATAAAAAAGAGGCTTAAAAGAGATGCTTTTTAAAAATAGAAACTCCACAGAAAGAAAAACATAAGATTGTCAAGGATTATGAGTGTATTGTACCGGATTCAATGAAACTCGTACTTGTACTCATTACTCATACTCATCCTCTCAATGCAGACGTTTGTTTGAAAAAATCTTGTTACAAGTTTGTTGGAGCATAAAACCTTTACACGTGGTGTCCAGTATATTGTGTGAGGTATTTAAACATCTTTAGGTTACAGTAGCAGATCCAGGATTGGGTTGGGAGGGCCAAAAAATTTTTCCTGAGATTTTGCCAACATAGCGAAGTGGAGTTGGGTGAGCAAAGTGAGCCAATATTGGCTGGGGTCCAGGGCCTGCCTTAGGGCCCTGGAAGCTCTTGCATTTTTAACTGTCAAATATGCATTCTCCCACTTTTCCTGGTA